>JACXGJ010003445.1:0-53787 GCA_016801105.1 Esox niger
ATACATTATAGATAAACTGAAACAGAAGTCCCTGTGTGTGTCTATGGCTGTGTGTGTGGGTGTGTGTGTCTATGGCTGTGTGTGTGGGTGTGTGTGTCTATGGCTGTGTGTGTGGGTGTGTGTGTCTATGGCTGTGTGTGTGTGTGTTTACGACTGTGTTTGGGGGTGTGTATCTATGGCTCTTTTGTGTGTGTCTATGGTTGTATGTATGTGGCTGTTTGTGTGAGAATGTGTGTGTGTGTGTGTGTGTGTGTGTGGAGCTGTGTGTGTGTGTGTGTGTCTATGGCTGTGTGTGTGTGTGTGTGTGGAGCTGTGTGTGTCTGTGGCTGTATGTGGCTGAGGGAAGATGAGCCAGGGCTGAGGGATGAGGAATGCTGTGGTATTGTTAGAGTTTTCGTCATTCTCTCTTTCTTTCTCTCTCTCTCACACACACACACACACACACACACACACACACACACACACACACACACACGCACACACTCTGGAGCTGTGAAACCACAGTACAATGGCACACAGCTGTTCCTCTGTGTAGAGAAATCTATCTACGAGACACAAGACCGACTCCATATGTGTCTGGACCCGCCCCCATCTCCCACCCGCCATTTTATGAGCATCAATCAATCACATTAAAGACTCAAAAAGGCTCAATGGAGATGTAACCAGTTCAAGCAGCATGTCGATGCTATCCACATCTATTTTGAGCATGTCGTGATCCGTTATTTTGTCTTATCCTGAGTGTGTGTACACTCTGCGTTACATGATTGCAGAGCACATCTCGGCGCTAGCGCTCTTCTAATAGAGCGCAAAGGGTCTTGGGTAAGTGTGTGACAGCAGCAGCTGATTTGTAGAGGTGCAGGGATTTATTCTGTGTTCTTCTGTACTCCTGAATGGTGCGTTTACAATCTCCATCTCATTAACACTCGGCCTGCTGCTCAATCAACAACTCACTACATCTCAGCTGCAGTAAATCCTCCAGGAGAGAGTTAATGTGTCATGGCTCTTCTTTGAGTTTTCTCACAGTGCACTTAATAAATCTAATTCATTGCACATGGGCAAGTTGATGGATTTTGAATAGGTGCAGTGCGAGGAACAATGAAACAAATGGAGTGTGTGTGTGTGTGTGTGTGCAAGTATGCGTGTTTTGACGTAAAGAGATCACGTGAACTCCTGCTTTTTTACCCACAAAAATGAACCAGCTGCGTCCTCCGGCCTGAATGGTCACCCGGTGAAGAATTCACTCCATCCACTAGAATCCCTGTTCATATGTGTAGGGGTTTTAGGCCCAGCTTGGTGGTCGGAGATCTAATCTGACGCATGTGTGAATTGAGTTGAGCCGGGTTTGAATGTGCCCAGGAAACGTCGGCATTACCAGAGACGGCTCCATCTGCACACCCCAGTCCATGCCAGTTATTAATTGTTGAGATGATTGCAACAATGACTAAACGGGGAAACAAACAGGCATGGCCCAACTCAAAAACATACAGTTCAAAAAGCCTCTAAACAATACAGTTCACTGTCTCCAAATAAGCCAGCAGTCTCTCGGTTCTCCAAGCTGGGATACTGACCTTCCCCTTAATTGCGTTAACTGGATGGGCTTACCAAGTGCTGCAACGTGGAAATGGAGTGTGAACGTGGACCATGGTACTGTAACTTGGAATACCAATCCAGACCCAACATCCTGACCTCTTGCTTGGATTTCCCTTTGACGTGTTGACGGAAATCAGAGAGTGACTTCCATAGAGTGACTAGAGGTTTTATAATCTAGCGGTTTTAATCAACTTTGGGACAGACTCGTGACTTGAATGATGCAATTTGTAATTCACTGTTAATTAATGAAACTACAAATTCTATTTGGTATACCTCGTTAACAAAGTAATTGGGGAGGTATTTTGTTGTATGCGTGCCAAGTCTCCAAATCAGATGAAAGCCAGTGCAGGTGCCATGTAATTAGACACGCCAATACATTTTTATGTATGAAATTGAGCAAGATAAAAATAACACGGTGACTCATGGGACTCTCAGTTCATGGAGCCTGAACCGTTGCACACTCACTTGAAGGGCCCACTGGAGGGCTTAGTTAGCCCCTGCACCCTTGATCACTGTCTCAGTTTTGGGAAACTGGAACAAATGGCGTGCTGGGGACAGAGTGGAGGCTGTAGTGGTCCTTCTGGGATTCAGCATTCATCTGAAACCAGCACTGGCTTGGAGTGTCCTCCGTTGTCAGGTGTTGCTACTGCAACTAAGAGGGTTATTTCCGTAGTGTGATGAAGGGATCAATAAACCCTTTAATTTTAGGACACACGTGTGTAGCAATTAAAAAACGGAGGATCCAATTAGCCCCTACACCCTCGATAATTTTTACACCCTCAGCTTTGGGACACGTGCAGCGGGCCTGGGTGTGCTGGAATGCGCGCATTGAGGGCAGGAGGAAAGGGGACATGTGAGGTTTAGCAGCTGTGTGTTGACTTAATGTGTTAACACTGAACTACCCCCTTATCAAATCACTGTCATTGTCTCACAGTGATGTCCTCTCTCCTAGTCTCATAATGACGGTCAGATCTCAGACGATGTCATATCTGGGTTCCCAGGAGCGCCGCTGAAGCCCAGGAAAGAGTTGGTGTTTCTGGAGCAGCCGTCCGGAGGCCTGGAGATCCGCTGGTCCTCTAAGTTCAACATCTCCGTGGAGCCCGTCCTGTATGTGGTCCAGCGTCGCTGGAACTATGGCATCCACCCCAGTGAAGATGATGCCACAGAGTGGGATTCCGTGGCGCAGGTAGGGCTTGCCGCAGCAGATCATACCTGACCTTGCCTCACCAGGCTTCGGCCTTGTACCAAACCAGTTTCTTTGCCTGTAGTTCCTTAGTCATTTTCTTTAGTTCTTCAAAAATCCCATTGTCCTTTTTGTTGAGGTGCATCAGAAACTGGGGACGGATTATTTAATTTGTTTTCCATCGGAAAGTATTCAACCTGTATATTTTTCAGAGAGAGATTGACATGAGTAATTCAGGGCTCTGCTAAATACACAGCTGTGGAGGCGCTGGGCTCCCTCTCTGAACATTCCTTAGTGTTGCAGTGTCTTTGATAGTTTGGCATTGGGAAACAGACAGATGACTGATATGGAGGCAACACTCACACAAGCCGTGACCCAGTGTGACCTTTAACCCCTGCGGGTCTGCTCTCTCCCATCTGTCCTGTAGACTACAGAGGAGCGCGTCCAACTGGCCGACATCAGAGCCAGCAGATGGTACCAGTTCAGAGTGGCGGCTGTCAATGTGCACGGGACCCGAGGCTTTACTGCCCCCAGCAAACACTTCCGCTCCTCTAGAGGTGTGTTTGTGTGTGTGTGTGTGTGTGTGTGTGTGTGTCTGGCTTTGCAGTTTCTGTGTGACATCATATCCCCTCTTTTACTAACAGCTGGACATCTGGGACCAACCCTTGCAATCTAGTTGGTTCTTGGTACCATTTCCCCATTTTGGAACGTTTTCATTTCCAAATTGTGTTTTCTGCATATCATGTTTGTCTATCTGTACCCATCGCCTGGAATTACTTCCGACCTGCAGTGTATTAAACCCACAACGTAGAAACATGACGCTGTTCATGTTCTGTAAAATTCGAAGATTATTCACACCATAATGTGCGCATTTACCACATGCAAATAGCTAAACGGTTTTGGCACCGTGTCTTTAAAACCCATCACAACCATACCTAAGCTTTTCCTTTTCCCCACCTAGTAAACCTGAACCTTAAATCGGATTATCATTTGCTAAGCATTCCTTTGCCAGTCTTCCCTGAAGTTGTCCACTTAGCTAAATGGAAATTCTAATTTGCCCACGACGCCAAACAGAGCATCAGAGACCACTGATTTTATGGAACAGGTTTTTCTCTGCATTGCACTGCAGCAAGACCTTTCTAGGTTTCACTCTTGAAAGAGAAGGCTTTTCCCTCTTAATAGCCATATGTAACAGGAATTAGGGAGGATATTGCAGGTTTCAAACGCATGTAAGTTGTGTCTGGCTTCCAGGGGGAATGAGGTAAGGCAGGCTGCTCAGTGCTTCAGATCTGTAATAACGATTAGTGATTTGTCTACCGTTTTTTCCCCGTGTTGAATGACTCTAAATGGCTTTTTTGTGCAGCGGCAGATGGCATTTGTTAAAGCAGCCAGCCGATTGTTATGGAATTCCCGCGGATTACAGGTTTATGAATGTAATATTGTGTCTAGATTTTATCTGATGTTGAGCAGATAGGATGTGTGGGTTTGCCTGTGTTGTAGCAAACTGCACTGCGCTTGGATCAAATTGAACTGAAGCAGGATTTGGCCTATTTCTGAGTTCTCACGTTGTTTGCTTTACCAGCATGCCTTTGGGTAACGTTTTGTCAGTCCAGGGCAGCGTTTTCTGTTAACCTACCATGAAAAGCAGAGGAGGTAATTGTTTCCATGGTGCATGGACTGTGAGAAGATCACGTGGAGACCCAGCAAGGAATCAAAACGCAAACATTTTGCAAAGACTTCAACCCTTCACGTCTTTGGGTGTACGTTACTGAATGACCTTGCTTGTCATTTCTATTTTAACATTTGGTCCCCTGGGTGTTCTGACAGGCTGTGTGACATCGCCAGACACCAGGTGGAAGCTGGATTGTTCTGCAGGGCTGGAAAATGACCTGCAGTCAGTCCCAACAGCCCCACAATGTTGATGGATGGATGTGAGCTGTCAAAGTTGATGAGCGACTGATACTGTAATACCATTGTTATTTACACAGCTCAGCATGATCATCTGATTGCAATTTTGCAGTCCCATACTTGGTCTAGGCAATTTGTAAAAATAAACTCCCTGATTATATTTAAAGCACACATAACATTATGATTCGCTCTGAAATGATGCGTCCAATTGCACTTTGAAACTACCTCAAATGTGTTTCAGGTGGGAGAGGGAGGAGCAGTTGAGAGGAGCTAAAAAGACCGTGGATGTAGTCTCGATCATTTTCTCATTAAGACCTATTTCCTCTGGTTTGACTTCTGGTGCTCGTCTTGCCTTGCCTGCCCTCACCCACTGGCCTGCCCTCACCCACTGGCCTGCCCTCACCCACTGGCCTGCCCTCATCTACTGACCTGCCCTCATCTACTGACATGCCCTCATCTACTGACATGCCCTCATGTACTGACCTGCCCTCACCCACTGGCCTGCCCTCATCTACTGACCTGCCCTCTCCCACTGGCTGCACCCAGCAGCCGCTTGCAATACTGTGGCAGACCCCATATGGTTGGCTTCAACCAGCTCTAAAAACAGCGTCTCACACATACTTGTGTACTGGTCCATACACGTGCACACACACACTCTCACACGCACAGATCCAGACCTTCTAGGTAGAGCGAATGAGGGATGGAATGTGACGGTTGAGCTAACATGTGTTTGGTGACCCCAGACCTACGTTCTATGTCCTGTGTAATGTTATCGTAGACATGACACCTGTCATAACATTTCATGACAGACCGCCAGTGGTGGACTAATTACTTTACACCGGCACACTGTCCGGATCCCTCTCCTGCTGGCCCCTCGGCTGCACCGCAAAGCTGGCTCAACTGGCGCAAATCTATTCTGGATGCACATGCTGAACCAAACGACTGAGTTGTCGAGGAAGAGTTGTCGAGGAAAAGTTGTCGAGGACGAGTTGTTGAGGATAACCACATTTCTGCATGCATTTAGTGGGCTGTATTTAATGGATGTCAATCCATCCTAGTTAATTCTATTTCTCTCATTGGTCCGTGAATCACCAGCCACTAATTACCAACGCAAATACGTCGTGTCTGTCACATCTCAGAGGCTTTTCTGGCGCCGTTATTCCTGGCCTGACACGATTTTCTCTGTCTTCGGATGAGGAACAATAGTCCCTACTATGTGTGTCTGACGTGATTCTCCTCAGCCTGTCCTTTCACTGTTCGACTGACATGATCCCCTTCAGTCAGTTCCTTTGGGGGTGTGGGTGGGTTGTGGGCGGGACAGGAAGAGAAGCGTAGCTGTGGTGAGTCATACGACATGACGGTGTGACGTTCCTGGTCTCTCGCCAGATCCCGCCGCCCCCCCCAGCCCGGACGGTCTGCGCGTCACCAACATGACCGTGGGCGCTGAGGGGACGATGACAGCCCGTCTCAACTGGACCCTGCCCGAGGAGCCCGACATCCCAGTGCATCACTACAAAGTGTTCTGGAGCTGGACCGTCCCCGGCAAGTCCCTGGTGCCGTCCAAGAAGAAGAGGAGGAAGATAACCAACGGGGTAAGTGGCCCCGTTTCTCCTTCCGTATCTGGGGGAAGTGTCCGTGGGTTGGGGCCCTGGGGGGGCCTGGTTGAATCAGACCTATTTTGCCTGAGCCACACTCCCCTAGTGTCAGCTCTGTAAATAAGAACCTCGGGCCACACAAAGGGAAAACAAATCAGCAAGTCAATGCAGATTGCATTTGCTTACATAAACCCTTAAAGCTGCCGCTCACAAAGCACCGTGCGCCACTGGCCATTTTTATTGTTTTGTTTTCTTAAACAAATGAAGCTCCCCTTCAACGCTTCGTTAAGCTTTAAAAGAAAACCCAACATACGTTTCATTTTTGCCTCATTTACTGCTTGATAAATTAAGTGTGTTCACAATGTTGTGTTCTCAACGCATATTTTTCAAGGTTTTTTAAGGTCTGAGGGGGTGTGGTATATGGTCAATATACCCAGGCTATGGAGTGTTCTTAGGCACAATGCAGCGCATAGTACCTGGACAGATAATCCTTAACAGTGGTATTGCTATATTAAACCGGCCCTTAATGTCACAGGCAATAGAGAGTAACAATGTTATTCTGCCATGGACCGCAGATTTATTCAACATTCAGCTCGAGGACCAGCTTCTTTAAAATATTATTTTGAGCACTAGCATGAGGGAAAATATCTAGCCGAGTGGATACCTAGTAATTGGATAACAATAAATTACCTTTTCAAATGAAGTGGCGTAAGTGCAATGGCATCAAATGTCTATATTGCTCAGTGTCTCCGTGAAGAATAAAGCCATTTGCTCTGGCTTAGAAATCCTGAATTAGTGTTGGTAACCAGTTGCAGATGTGGTGCGGAGGTGAGAGCGCTGGGCGACACCAGATATCTATTGACACATGTATTAGTGGTTTCCACTTTGGCACCTCAGGGTTTGGAAAGCTACCTGCTGACGGTGGAATGTCAAAACAAGCGCTGGTCAATAACTGAAGGCCCATGCTGATGGAGGAATGCCTGGACCTAAACACAGAGTAATGAAACCCCAGGGGTTGGCGATAACACGACTCCCTCGCACGAACCTAACGGCCTCTTGCCCTCGACTACCGCTATCTGCTGTCCATGTTGGCCTAGCACACGTGTTCCCGGTATAGGGTGGTTCTCATGCCCTTAGAATGGGCTCGGGCTAGGACCGGGCTGACCTTGGTTTGGACTGGGACAGAGCTCTGAGTGTCCGGGGTCGGGTGACAGGGATGTGGGCTCCGTGTGACCTGGGGCTCTTTGGGGTTTTAGGCCCAGAGCTGGGTGGACGTGGAGGGGCTGCTCACCAACAGTAGCTACACCGTGGAGCTGCAGGCCGTCACCTACTGGGGTCAGGTCCGTCTGAAGAGCTCCAAGGCATCGCTCCGATTCAACACCACCGCCCAGAACGTCTCAGGTGAGCCGATGAATCAGCATTTGGTTTGATGACGTTTTTTTTCTCCATTTTTTTAAAACATTGGTGTGAATAGCTCCCGTTGAATAGTCGTAGCCTCCGCAGCTCAGAGCTTTAAGCTACATTTTGAGCGTTTATTGAATAAGCTGTACGATTATGGAGATGCAAGCCTTTCTTTTGCTCATGCGTTAAACCAGTGTTGAAGAAAGACAAGAAGGAGGAGGTGATGATTCCAGTGGGCTCCTCCTTGGGCAAGCGGCCCGCAGGCACTCTGGAAGTGGGTACACCTTTCTACCAGGATGGCCAGCTGCAGGTCCGTGTTTACTGGAAGAATCGAGGAGGTATGTGGGCCTTGGCTCATACGCATCTGCAATCACTACTTACTGTAATACCCCATCAGTCATCCTGCCTCATGTTAATCAATGTCGGGAGATGAATGATTCTCAATTAGGTTCAATCTGGACGAAATTGCCATTGGAATTTGTCGACCAACTAAATGAAACAGTGTGTTTTTCAGTATTTAGAGCATAGGGTACTGGGTGTAAATCTGGATGTGTGTGTTGAGGTTCTGTTAGCTGAAGAACAATAAACACAGGGAACGAGAGGCCAGTGGTGGAGATTATTGACAGCTGTAGTTAATGTCTTCTCCATTTTACTGTTCGAAATGTCAATTTTGTTTTACAAGGCCTTATGTCACCCTTGAAGCAGACAAAAGGAGTAGGTGAAATGGTTAAGAAGTTCATACCACAACATAGATAGTCTCCGTACCCCAACTCGTAAGAAGAACAGAGTGGAAATATTGAAAACTTGAAAGGCGCGCTCCAAGCACAACCTGTCAAATTCTATTAACCGGACTATGTTATGTTGCTAATATGTGTCATCGCCCAAGCCAAACTCCATAGAGTGGAGGCAGGAATGCCCGGACTGGCCTGGCTGAGGAGAGGAGAGGAAATGCCCGGGAGTGCTTCTAATGGAGAGGCCTTCTGCTGAGTTACACTGAGAGACAGAGAGAGAGCCAGAGGAAAGAGTGCGGCAGAGGGGTGAGGGTTGGGAGAGAGACAGTCCAAGAGATAATGGGGGAGAGAGTGAACTCCTAGTACAGATTGGAAGCCGAGTAATTGGGTTGGGCACATCAGTCAGCACACAGTGTTGGGCTGTTAGTTCTGGGCCAGCTCCACATTCAGGGTGGTCGTTTCATGGGCACGGCCTTGGCATTGAACTGGGCTGACGATGGCTGGCTCTGAATCCGTCACGGCCCGCCCTGTTCATACAGGTGAAGTGGACCGTTGGTCTGAACAGAGAGAGACGTGGTCCCTGAACCCCTCAGATCCGCTGGTCAGACCGTGTGTGTTCTGAACTCCAGGCTGGAGGACAGGTTAACCCAACGCTTCTGGTAACCAGTCTGAGGCTGAGAGCGTGTGTGACAGACGGGCAGGCTCCAGAGGACAGCTCACAGCCACGACTCATCCAACCCTGCCTGATTAGACCCGATTTCCATGTTCCTTCCCTCGTTTTACATACCTCGTCCCGTCTCTGTCAGCTGCAGCTCTGCATATCTTGTTTATTTTCTCCCAATTTCCCGCTTCACCGTAAATCTTCTCTTCTGCTTCCAAAGTGCTGGGAGGCTGAGCACGCCAGATCCGTGTCGAAACCTTCAAAGGCGTCCTTTTATCTACCGACCGCAATTGAGGCCCCTGCCAAAGGCTAACACAGCATAACTCAATTATTAATCGTAGAAGTATAATTTCACGTAGGAACGCACACAGCCGGATGAATAATAATTGCAGTAAAATAACAGGGGGCAAAGGGAGCATAAACAGCACTGATTTGCAGAAGAAGCTCTACTGTACTGCAACAAAGCGAGCTGGTGTTTGGGCTTTTGGTGGTGATTCATCGCCGGTAACGTTACACCTTTACAGGGTGGTTCTGCTGTTGACATGGTTTAACACAGAATTCACAAATATTTGAACAAAATAAGTATTTGTTCAAATGAATCCTTACTGTAGTATGTTGATATCCATTGCTCACTTTGTAGGATAATTTATTATCAGATAAGATAATATCAAATTAGATAATTTTCCCAAACAAGCATGTACAGCACCATGTCTGATAATGTCATATTCATCAGGAACTTTTAGTGAGTTGACACCAGGACACTGATGTTCTTCCTCTCCCTCCTCTTTCTTCCTCCTCTCCGCCCAGACCCTCTGGTGAGTCGTTACCATGTCCAGTGGATGCCCGAGTACTGCAGCCATAACGAGACCAGAGAACCAGAGAAGTCTGTGACACAGGTCAGTCCCATCCCCCAAATCCTCCAATCCAAAGGATCCAATCAGTCTTGGCGTTGGGGGTTGTACAGACCCATGACTTGGTGTTCAACACAGCAAGTGTCTGCCAGCCTCTTTTGTCTGGCAGTGAAAAAGCCCCCCCCCCCCACCCAACTCAGGGCCTCTGTCCTGTTGTGTAGCTCTGGAACAGGCAAATCGGCGACTGTTGTTTTGATTATGACTCAGTCAGTGTGGTCAAACATGTGGTGAGCTGCCCAATAAAAACACATTTACTTAAACAATGTTTCCGGGAATGGGGGTTGTACGCGGGAGCTGTATGTGCACCTATGCTCGCGCGCGTGCACGTGCGTGCTTGTGTGTGTGTGTGTGTGTGTGGTGGGGGTCGGGTGGGGGTAGTGTGTGTGGCCCTGGTTGAACTTGGGCCTGTTCCAGCGTGGCATGGGCCTAGCAATCAACGCATTCTTCAGGGAGCTCTTCTCTGGTTGCTAGGAAATACACGTCCCTTTTCTGTAGATCCCTGGGAAGGATTCCAGCATGGCACTTGTCCTGGTGTGTTGTGTACGAACATGGCGCCTTAGATCACTTTTAATCATGGCCCTTGCATATCAGAGAGAATACACAAACACACACACGCACACACACGTGCACATACTGCAGCAAATTAACATTGAACTTAGATGCCATCTCCATTTGGGATGACCGCTAAACGCACTTGGGTCCCCTCGCCTTTATTATGTTCTCCTCTTCGTGTTACGCCGGGAACCCACGATAAGGAAATTAGAATTGTGAGTTGCACTTGAAATGGAAAACCTAGTAGGTCAACGCCTTGACATGTGACTGTTCAAAGTGGCGCAGTAATGTGGGCCATATTCCAGGGCATCGGTTGGAAACCGGATCCTCTCCTGGCTCCGTGCATTTAATTATCCGCGGTGGTTCCCAGGGACGTGACCCGGACGGCGTCATGTCAGAACCACCCGGGCTCTGAACGTTCTGTGTGTTTCTTGGCTCAGGAGAACTACATCAACCTCCCCGGGCTGCTCTTCTCCTGCAAGTACAAAGTCACCGTCCACATCCTCAAGTCCAAGAGGCGCGCCAAGGATGAGAGCACCACCTTCCTCACCCCGTCCTGTTCCACCATCAGGAGCAAGAGCCACAAACACGTCCCTTGTCCCGGCGAGGGAGGTGAGTCGACTAGCATTATCTCATGCACTTCTTTTGGATGTAACCTTACGTGCCAGAATCCTGGGCCACCGGAAATGTGTTAATATCAACAGATTTCTGGGGATTCCCAGGAGTCCGGCGCATTACATTAGTTTGTTGCCTTGTTCATTCTGTTAATTTCTTACCACACAAGCCAGTACATTTTACGTCATGCCAAGAACACACTTTCATCAGTATTTTTGAAAGCAGTTATTCCCATGTCGTTCCGCAGCCCTGGCTCCCAAAGTGCTGGCTAAGCCAGAAAACCTGACGGCGTCTTTCTCCATCCACGAGGGAAACATCACAGGCAACTTCCTGTGGCGCGTGTCACGGGTCCTGGCCCACCAGCGAATCACGGGCTTCCAGGTCACCTGGGCCGAGGTCACCACGGAGAGCCGACAAAACAGCCTGCCCAACAGCATCATCTCCCAGTCACAAATCTTGCCTCCTGTAAGTCTGTTCAATTCTGTTAAGGTAACTTTGTTTTTGTGACCGTAGTCACTTGAAAGTACTTCAGAGTGAGCCCCACAGCTGCTGCTTTAGGAAGATTGGCAAAAAAAATTTGCAGGATTGTATTGTATTTAGGGGAATGAAATAAGTGCTATCTTCAGCATTTGATTATACAACGCCTGCCAGGAGTGGAGGTATTTTAAGGATACACTGCGCTGCCCTCCTTACATGAAGAAGCATATTGCGCAGCGTTGTCCCCCCTTAGACACTCTCCTACTCCCGTGTTCCACCTACCTTCCTCACTTCCTCCTTCATCCCGTGAGTGCGCCGCAACATACAAAAAAACCCCCAACCTTTTTTCTTTTCCTAGTTGAGTCTATCAACATGTTCCGCCAGTCTCTGCCACCCAGGAAGCCCCTCGCGGGTCTAAAAATACAAACACCAATCCCTAGTACTCTCAGTTTGCCAGGCAGAGCGAGAGAAAGAGAGAACAGCAGCCCTTTGTTTCCCTCTGTGGCTGAATAGAAGACAAAGGTTGTATGGGATTTATCCCAGGTTTACTCTTCAGCTCAGTCAACATGTTAACATCAGTACAGACTAATCTATTGACATATGTGCAGAATGGCAAGTGAGAAAGAGAAAGAGTTACCACCTAAATGCGTTGAACGACAAAAATTTGAAGACCAAAGTTGGGGAGATGTTGCAGTTCAAATTCTTATGCGACCATAGAGAGGGTTTGACAAAAGAAAATGAGCACTAGCAAAGTATTTATTTAGAAAAGAAGGAGTAATTTTCCATCAGCTTAGATTCATCCTTGAACACAGCTGGCACCAGAGATGGTTAATGGTCTTCTCTCGCTCCGTTAACCTTTTCAGGACCATAACCTGCTGGTGGTGTCCAACCTGCGGCCGGCCACCTACTACAGACTGGAGGTCCAGGTGATCACATCAGGAGGGGAGGGTCCGGCCACTGTCAAGACCTTTCAGACCCCCAGCGTGCTACCAGTTCTGCAACACCGTAAGTTCTAAGCCCGGCTAGTGGTTAGAGCCAGTATCTCTCTGGGAACAGGGTTAGCCCGGCTTCATTTTGATCAAGATATTGGCCCGGTGGAGCTCAGTTAGAAGAGTGTGATGTCAGGGTTGTGGGATTGATTCCCACAGTCATTATAAAAAATACTGGAAAATGTATGAACTCCTACTCTAAGTGGCTTTGAATGAGAGCGTCTGCTAAATTGAAAAATGTAAATATGAAAAATGTAATGTTGTAATAATAATAGTAATGCATTATGTTTATATAGCACTTTTCAGGGACCCACGCTGTAGCGTTGGAAATTGATATTAAGATATTTTGTGTGCTTCAGGACCCAGACTCAGGCAACACCATGCTCACCAGAAGCCCTCAGCAGAGAGACATTGAAGCTCTTGTCCTCATCAGACCCAATGGGCCCGGGACCAAAGTCTCTCAGCGGCACCACCCAGGGAGGGAATACAATGTGGAACCAGACAGAAACATAGCAAATACAGCAGGCCATGAACTCTGACCCAAACCCATGTGATACGGGCTCTCCTTCAGGCTGTACAGAATAGCTTTCCCCCCGCAGTTCTTTTTGATTCCACCCAGTGACTGTTCTCTCTGCAACATACAGTCAGATATGCGCTGTAGGACTCCTTGCTCTTAGAACTGAGTAGTTCGTTCTCCCATTAGTTCACCGAAAACTTTGTTGGACTGGAAGAGAAAGGTGGTCGAGGTGTTTTCGGTCTAATAGATCAATTCCAACTGTGTATCTTTTAGTGAATATTACTCAAACATTGCTAAAAAAAGTTGAACTAGATGGTAACTAAATTGAAGACACTTGAAAAACAATGGAGAAAATGCCATACAATTGTAAAACACAATCATGTATTGATCGAGAAAGGAGCGATGGATTTCACCTATTTATTTAGTTTTATGTAAAACATGGCTCATAGGCAAACGATATGTACTGCTGAATGACTAAAACCAGTGTAGCTTAAACCAGAATATTTCTCCTAGTATGTTGCATGTAGAAGTACAATTGATTTTAACTGTAAATGAATTACTAGCTTCAAATTGAATGCTTGTCATGGTTTTGCATGTCAAGCGTCAGTGATCTGTAGGCATGAATACATCTGTGTTACCTCTTTTGAATATGTTAGCAATGTTTTATTAACAGATTAACAGAGAATTATATGGGGAATAATATGTCATGTTTATTAATGAAATTATAACTTTGCGTGGAAATGATGGAATTTTATGTTCTTGGCTGTAGAAATATTTGTTGTGCAACAGTCAGTGAATGTCTATATTTATTTATGTGTATTACAAAGTTTCATTTGTGTGTGGATGTGTGTGAATGTGTGTTTTTTTCTGTGTTTTAGTCTAGCGTTTTTGAACCGGCAAAACATCTTGTAAAGACATTTTGTAAAAATGGAATTGTAAATATAGTCTTATGTTACATGTTATTTTTCCATGGTAGAAACTGTACAAAATGTTAAGTAATAAAATAATCCTTAACCTATTCCTTATGCTTCTCCATCTTAATTGAAATTGCTCTGAGGAGACAATGTGAAATACTGTACATTATCCAAACAGCTAACTTTTTGGCAAATTCTGGTGCTTATTTTGGCTTTGTCTTCTAGATATTCAGCATATTCACCGAGGAGTTAGAGACATGCATTCAAACAGTCCAAATAAACAGGTCCTTCAGAGCTTACAACCGGAGTCGGGTGCCCTGTCAGTTCAGTCACGTAGCCTCTGTATGTGAATAGCTTTAAATCCTTTTGTCCTCAATCCCATCGCTTATAAACTACAATGTGGAATGTTGAAATATTTTTGCATGTACAGAAACGCTGCTGGTATGAGTGCGATTCGAGTTAAATCCATGAACATTAGAAGTATGGGTTGTGAGATGTATGGCCTTGACCTCCAAGAGGTTATTATTGCATAATGCTTTGTTAATGGCTGTGATGTCAGTCAGTCAGTCTGACATTAAGGGCTGTTATTTTAGCCATGACACCTCCTTTAGAGATTAATGTGACAAAAACATAAAGCGCAGTTTTTATTGGACAATTTAACTTACGGCCATTATAGTTTTCCCCCTTTGCTTCTATTTAGGTATTGCTCTGCAACAGAACCAGCATAGTGAATATGTTCCTGTGGTGTCAGCAACACTCGTACGGAACCACGGAACACCTCAGAGGACTGGCCAACTGTGTGGCCCGGTGGAGTTGTACATAGTCTGGACATCCTGACATTTGTTTTGGATGACCCGACTTGTTACACTTGGTTAGCCCTGACACCCCTTGTAAAGTCTACACTCGTTCAGAACTCACATTTTGGTTTGCTTTTCATATACACAACTGACAGAGCTGATTAGCTCTCCCACAGGCTGCCAACTGTACTGTGCACATGGGTTTTAAACAATGGCCTGGTCTCAAGTTATTATGGGATCTGTTACTCTTTATTAGTGCAATATCAAAAATCTGTGAAAAGCATGATAATTGCCGTAATGTGCCTTATCTGAACACATTTAACATATTCATGTACTAAATATTGCCAGGTCATATTAATAACTCTGGTTGCCATGGCTGTGTCCTAGAGTGCATGTTTAACATTGCATCTGGAACCACAGGGCCTATGAGTCTAGACTGTTGACAGTTGGCAGTTGCGCTTCTAAAGAGGTCCACTTTTCCAAACGGTCAAGACCCACCTCGATCTCACCTCGCACCACTTTCCACAGCAGCTTGCTAATTATTCAGAGCCCTGCTTCTTATCCGCTCTGCTTTCTCCTTTCCAGTCAGTTAGTGGCTGTGGTTGACCACTCTCAGGATGTTATTTATGTACAGTTCTATTATGTCACAGGAGATTAGTTCCTCTCAGTCCGTGCACGCTAAGCCTCCTCTATGCTGTTCCAGGACCCTGGTCAGTGTTAGCCAAGGCCTCCTTTCTCTTTGAGCCAGTCCAACCCCTCTCCCTTTCAACCTGTCACAGCCATCTCTACTCTCACACACACACACACACACACACACACACACACACACACACACACACACACACAGACACACACCGCATTCCACTGCCATCCAGTGTGAAAACCTCAAAACAAAAGCCTCCAGCCTTCTTTAAGCCACACAGCACTAAATCTAAGTCTCTGAGGACTTAAAAGGAAAGAAAACGGCAACAGCTAAATAAAAGGCTTGTCGTTGGGCACAAAAGCTTCATTTTGGGCACTACAAGCCTAGAGAGAGTTTATTCACTTTGCATGGTTTTACGAGCCCATTGTTCCCAGGCGAGGGGTATTGCCATCCAATTCAAATATATTTTGATAAACAATAAAGTCCTTTTGGACCACTTGAATAATCACGGTCAGTTAAATATTTACTTCTGTTTGCTGACATTTGACTTTTTTGATTGAAACGCGGTTTATAAGGCGCTGACTCCTTTCGAGTGGGGAGCAACAAAAATGGTCTGTCTCCTGTAGATTCCCTTTGACCTCTCAGCTTCGTTCTGCTGATTTGCATTGCACTGAGCCATGATCCATCATTTATCAGACCTCGCACGCTATATCTGTCTGGCTGTCTCCCCTTCTCACCATACATTAGCTATGTTGTAACGGCCCAACGATATCAGCTATATTTATTGATTTCAGATGTTTTTCTGCCCTGCAGTGCTGGTGTTTGGGCTTCCTAATTCAGTACTCACATTTCATTAGGCAAACGTAGAGAAACTCTTGATAAACAGTCATTTCCCATTCATTGTCACTCGTCAGGTTACCAGTTACGATTGCTCATCGTAACGATTTGAAGGCTCACACGTCTATTCCCATGTGAGTTCAAGGTCAGTTCCCTTGCAATCAAAGTAGCGCAGTATTCCTTTTTAGATCAGAACCACCTGGTTGGATCAGAACCACCCTGGGACTCCTGCGACATGAATGGTTGAACTGGAATATATTGTCTAAGAGATTGATACAAAGTAACTTGAATGTTGTTCTTTCTCCATTAGAGCAAGTAATGTTGCTGTAATGTTGTGTGCTGGCGGGACCTCTGACCTTGCCCAGGGCTGCGGGGTGTTTCTGGTTAGGCTCTGGTTGAGCAGGAACAGGCAAGGAGATGCAGATGAAAGACCTTCTCTGTCAAGCCAGGAGGATGTTCAGTTGTAGTCTAATGAAGACCAGAACGTGTGTGGATGTATAGAGACCTCACTACATGCCCGGTACACAGTGAACAGCTATAGGACAAATGGATAATAATATTTCATCAGAGAAGGTTAGCACAAATGCTAAGAGTTGGCATTATGCTTGGGGTTATGAGGTAGGTTTAGGAATGTTTTGTGACCTTCCTATTTCAATGGTTTACATTTCTCTAAGGCATTGCCACTAAAGACACACTGGGAACATAACTCTGGTACACTGTCCACAGAATACTCTATTCATCCTCATGGTCACATTAAGGATGAGAAAGAACCATAATTAATGTCTCTGAATTCCTTTGGTCCTGTTCCTTATATCGTATTTTATTTGTATTAAGACCATATAATACAGATATTTTGAGAAAGTAACCAGAGTTTTGCAATCCTGTCCTGTATACCGAGGTTACCTAGGTCCTGGTGGGAGCAACACATCCCTCTCTCATCACTATACTGATGTGTTGAACCACAAACGCACAGGAGGACCTGACATTGACTTCCTCTGGTTTAGTGTTAAAGGTAAACAACAGGTCCACTGAGACCCTACTAAGGGTTTACTAAGCTGGCGTCCCATGAGAAAACATTCTCTGGACCCGTGTAACCAAACATCCATCTCCACCGCTGGGACTGGTTTGTAACTCTCATTGAGCTGAGTAATAACTGTTTATAATTTCCTTAGATTGGCACTAATCCCTTTTAAAAAAAATAAACAAATATTGACCTATGTGACCAGCTGATAATTAACTAGCAAGGTGTTATTGTTCTATTCTGTCTGTTAGCTTAGCATGCTCAGGTACACACATTCAGCACAGCTGCATTCAGATGTGAGCAATAGACTGAATGCATTAAATAATTGACCGCTTTTATATTGTAGGACTTTGTGAAACATGTCTGAAAGTTGTGTAGTGATACAAACACTGCTTACATAGTGGACTGCAATATTGCATCACTTGAAGAACTGTGGTTTACAGATTGTTTATGGAGTCGGTGACCCATGTCATTATGTCAAAGTTGCCTAAAGCTTCAGGACTGACCAGTGGCCAGGGAGTCAACTTAAGATCTAGTTTCCTCCTTTTCCTCTGAAGTCAGAAACCGCATCCCAGGTCAGAAAGCTGGACGGTAGCAAAGCCTCAGAGGCAGGTCAGAGGCCATCGTGCCCCCCCGGAGGACAGACACGGCAGCTGGGGACAGGACTGGGGGAGGGCGGGGCAGAACCTGAACTGGGGGATCGGGGACGAGAAGCCAGTTAGGGGTCAGCTTCTGACGGAACAAATCCACACAGAGGATGTTAAAACAGTTAAAATCTCCTTCTCAGTCTAAATCACAGAGGGATCTTCTCAAGTAGAACATTGTTACTTGTGAGGTTAAGGATTGAGTTGAGCAAATACATATATTTTTTAAGATAATTCCTTTGGTATGGAAAATGACTGTCAAACGATTAGCAAGATGATTAATGTGTTCAACATCTCTGGACGCAGGGCCGGCTCCAGGCATAAGCAACATAAGCGATCGCTTAGGGTCCACGACTGCTAGGGTGCCCCCGACAGATAGGGGAGAGGGGGCCCCAAATGACATTTCCTTAGAGACCCAAAAAGGGTGGAGCCAGCAATGTGTGTGGATCACTTTCCTTTTATCCATCCAGTCGACTAATGAATTGGGCTAACTGGCTAACTGGAGACGAATAATACACATTAGTAACATTCTCTGTTTATAGAAAAAGAAAAGTTATTCTACATGTTTCCTGAAAGGTATTCTTTCGTTGTTCAATCCATATGTCTGCTCTGTCTGGCGCTGGGCATCCAACTGTACCGACTGCTAAAGATCACGTTACATCTGGTTCAAACCTTGACAAATTAAATGTCACATGTTCATGTTTAATAAGATGCCTACAGTAGTCAAAATGAAACATAAGATAGACTTTGTTGTGTTTTAAACTTCTAAAGCTGTCAGGATAAGAGATGTGTGAAATTGATTACACTGTAATATTACAGTGTGCATATCAAAACTGTTTGCCCCATAACAGTAATTGAAAGAGGGAAAGAGTAGTCTAAATGAAATAATTTACTTCTCTAATAAAACCTCATTTGAGTCATGTGACGTGTTGTATATACTCCATACGTTACCCGTGCCTGCTCCTAAACACTGCTGGACAGGTTGAGCCGACACTTGGCTCTGGCAAACCGCAGCGATTAGAAAAGAAAGGTGTGTGTGCTTGTGCACGTGTGCGCGTGTGCGGTTGTGCTTCTGGGCTGAGAGCTCATTTCCACTCTGATGATCACAGGCACCATTGATTGTAATCACAACGAGCAGGCTGTTCTGCCCCATGGCACACAAAGGAATCTGGACGTGTTTAAAGCACTGTTTTTTTGTTGTAGTCTTTCTTACTCGTATTAAGTAAATTCTGATGTTGGGGGCAGCTGGCTCTCGTTACCAAAACATGATGTCAAACAGGGAGAGGTGCTGGCTGGGTAGATGAGAGCTACTCTAATTTTTTGGTTCGCTGCTTTGTTAGTGAAGACCCTAATGTCTGTATGGTAAAACAAGTCATGATAAGCCTTTGAGCACTAGGATGGATGGTGAGCACATTAAAGGTGGAAACTGCGGGATCCTTTGGGTACAATCACCGGGCTTTAGTTGTCTCTGGGATGCGATAGCATACTCTTGTTTTTTTTTATTGGATTTGTTTTTTATTTCAAGCTTTACTGTCACACTGCGCCTAGACTACAGTACTGCGGTAAGGAAATGATAATAATATTGATGTTAATGACTCTCGATAGTAGCACGGTGATTACATGACAAAAAGCCAAACCCTGCAGGCTTCAAGCCCTTGCCGTGAAGCCTGAAGTGGCTATGCCTACCTAACCATTCTGCCTGTTGACCCATTTTTACACATTTCCTCAAAAGGTGGCTTAATAAAATCTGCTCCATGAGATATGACATTTTATATTCATGAAGTATTCAATAGCCCAGATGATAAGTAAACTCAAGTAGCGTACCGTGTCGCTGTTGGTGTGCTTCAAAGCAGACTGAGCTGATGATTGTCAGGAGTGGAAGGTGGAGGTCTTGGACGCGCTAGCATGCTGCTATAATTCACTCACTGTATGGTCTTTAGGAGGTGAGGCCAGACTCACGTACCGTCATCTCCCATCGTCATCTGTATCCCAGCTGTCCCAGAGCAAAGTAAGAGCCAAACCACACAATCACTTAATACTCATTTCAATAATACATATGTTAATAACTAGTAGGAAACATCGACACCATCCCAACGCGTCAAATCTGCGCTATCTACATTTGAACAGGGCTGTTTATGGAATGATGGCCGTGCTTATAACGAAACCTGCGATCTTGGCTAAACACATGTGCGTCATGACACGTTCTTCAAATTATTTATATTGTCACGTTGAAATAGACCCAAGTATTTTGTCTCATCAATTCTTTATTTCACTGTTAATATTACAGAACCATTTTTAATCCAGAACTAAACATATCCTTTTAAATCAGAAAATGAACGGAAATGGCAATGACAAACTTATAAACACCATAGACTCAATGTTTTGAGACAAAGCCATTGGCCAAAATATTCAAGTACTTCAATCAAGTACTTCCTACAGTCGTGGATGAGATTCCTGGATCTTTGTGCTGGCAGTTTGGCGTAAACATCTTGTGCAAACTGATCCAGTTCTCCATGATTTGAACAATGCCTCAGACCTGCTGTTTTCAGATCTCTCCAAGGGGTTTTAATACTGTAGGATGTAGATCTTTATTCACTGCTGGAGACGGTTTGTCCTGAACCTTTCTTGGGTCACTGTCACATTGGGTTTTTCATTGCGCTCCATAATGCTTCGGTATCCAGATTTTTTGATGCCATGCACTCTTTAAAGGCACCCAGTCAGAGCCTGAAAAGCAACCCCTAAACACGACTGAAACTTCTCCATGTTTGACTGTGGGGAGGGTGTTCTTTTTGCAGAGTTTTTTCTGCAAACATAGTGATGTTTGCAGAGAAAAACCCTCATATTTGGTCTCATTTTCTTGAATCAAAACTGATTTTCATATTGCAGGCACCTGCAACTCAACACATGTGAGTTCGATTCTAAAGTGAATGAGAATCACCTGCTTGAAAAATTAAAATCTAATAGTGAAGGTGGCGATAATATTTTCCAGACCATATTAGGATTTCTTTGATTAAGCTAAGATGAAGTGATTTATTTAGTTTCCTTGTGTTTTTTGTTCAATTGCCTGAACAAAGAAATACTTTTATGGATATCAAAACATTTGTACGTTTTGAAAAAAGAATTCAGATGCCAATGCTTTTGTCCGCAACTCCAACAGTGACGCTCAACCCTGGCTCCTAAATAAATCAGAAGCCTAACAACTATGGTCATGTTAAACATATACCCCAGTTTTTAATACATCATTTCCTTTATGCTTTTCCTGCAGGCTGCTCGTAGCAACACAAACAGTTCCGTTTGTGTAGAGGTGATGAGAGTGACCCAGATTTAGGTGAGCCGGGGGAGTGCTGGGATTTGGTGTCAGGATGGACCGCTGTGGCCGTGCTGCCTGCAACACATTTATGACACACACAGGACTTGAACATGTGGGATATGTGTTAAAGAGCTTTTCACTGGACAGGCAGGATGGGAAATTATCGCTCTTTTTCCACACCGATGATAGGTGGCTGTGAGCCACTTTTACACCTGGGACAGATGTCATTACTGACTACATACAGATCTGGCTAATGCTTATCAGGACCAGCTTGCTCTGTGGGACGTTAATGTGAAGTATAACGAAAATATCTAGCTGTTGTAAAATGTATAATCGTTGTGACATTATCGTATCAAGGGCATTCGTCTATATACATGCACACTACAAGCAAAGCTCCTAGCTATTCCAGGGATACAGGGAGAGAGTGGCTGATTTCACACATGCTGACTTTAAACCCGTCCATGTGAGTTCTCGAGCTGACCTCCATGACTCCATTACCACCAGAGGTCAACAGGGTTAGGGAGTAAAGTCCCATTAAGTCACTGTGTTCCGAGGGGAAGAAAAATCCAGATCAAAAACCATCTTATACAAGCCAAATCACATTATGCCTTTAGGCTCGCAGTGCGTTGAGGGTGCTGTTCGCCCTCACGTTTGTAAATGTATCGTGTTGTTGTGATGTATCCGTGACCCCCGACCTCTCTTCCCTCGTCTGCTCAGCTCATCTCATTTCCACCTCGTTGGGTGGAAAAGTCTTTGAAAGGCGACGACGCTCTATTGCGCCGATTGAGGAACTGATTCAAACCAGCTCCCTCTGTGAGAACCTTGAGCTCTCTCAGACGTGTCATTTCACATTTCAAAACAGCCTGTTCGAAAAAACTCTGTAATTCGATTACAAACGATTGACAACCCACTGAGTTGATGTCAGCATGGCTGGCACTGGAGAGTGTTTTCGATTTCTGAGGGAAATCTTTCACCTCCCGATAGCTAGTTCTTTTAATTCTAGCCTTTCATGTTTTCTTCGAAGGCCTAATGCATCACAGATCTGTTTCAACTCACACAATGTTTCACCACTATAGCTTTGTGGTTGTTTAGAAGGGGCTCTATATTATTCATCATAATCATACTTGAAAGCAGAGTCACTGTTCTCTTTACTTCCATAAAAGTTGGTCTAATTTCTAAGCTGTGAATGTTTGACACTGCTCTGTTAAAAACCTCATACTGCCATTAAATCCGACGTTGGTAAGGTAGTATTTCTGGGAAGGTTTGCTGTACTTCAGAGCGTACATGTACAGCTGTGGTCATACATGAGGCATTTCCACAGCTGTTCAGGGCACACTCACTACTGTGGTCTAACAGGTTAATCTCAAGTTCAATATATATTTCTGCTGTCATGTAGCCAACATCACATCACATTTCAAAAGATATTCAGTGACATACGTTTTTATTTCGCGAAAAAGAAAAGTGCAGCCGTGATCTTGGTGTCGAGATGACTTCATCTGTCTCCATGTCTCACTGTTCTTAAGAGGAATGTTCCTGAAAACATCTATTTGGATAGAGGCCTCATTCAGTGTTATGTTCTGGTAGCAGGACGAATGACCATAGAAAAACAAACCATTCAATGTTGCTAATTGAAACAGTGGCTTGGCTGAATGTTGTCATTTCCAGAGCGCTACTCGGGGTCCCCGATCCAATACCCACTGTGATTATGGTATTTCCCAGGACCCCGTTTCCCAGCCCATCAAGATGCATACGCCCAATCCAGTACACTGATTAACTTAATTAGCAAGGCCAAATGAGAACCAGGGAGCTGTAATATGTAAAGATAATAGGAAAGCCAAACATTTTATTAACTAACCACTCTAGTGGTCGCTCTGAAATCCCCATGGTAGATGTCTGCTCTTGCTGCATGATCTGTCTTTCATAGACGAAGTAACACTGGCTGCCAAGAATAGCACTATGGCTAATGTGTCTGGCTCTTGTTAGCGGTGGATAGGTTCCCCTCAGAACCAACTTTTCATAAGAATACTTTTTTCTAGCTGTGTGTGTGGTTGTGTTTGTTAGGACCATGTCCTCTTTTGTGGGACCACTTGCAGGACCCTTAAATGACACTCATATCTAATTATGCCACGGCAGTGTGGGTTAGGGTGAAACGGCAGTGTGGAGGGGTTTGAAAAATACTTTTGAACAATTGTCATTAGGTATTGTCTTTGTCTTTTTACCCCCCCCTCCGCTCTCTGTCTGTCTGAACCCCACTTCCCATATCTTCACGTGTCTCTGACTCTGTCTATCTTCCACCTGATGAAATAACCAGTGAAAAGATTCTGGCGACCTTATACTACTGGAAATTCTGAGAAGAGATGCACCATATGAGATTTCTTTTCCCTTAAGATTTATGTGCTCCAGCTTTTCTAGACAGAAATACTTGCTCCAGGGGTTACTCCGTCAAATATTGAATTCGCTCAATAAAATCTCATAGTGTTAGATGGCCTGTGTAACTCAAACTTATGGGAGTATATTGAATTTGGTCTCATTTTCATACATGGATGGCTTACTGAGGTGACCTCAAAGAGATTACTCAAAATGTTCTGCCCATTTCATCTTATACCTTGATTTCATTCTGATCCTTTTTCAATTTAGACCCCAACAATCACATATTTCTTCATTGGAAATCATTTTCTGAAGGGCTGCCAAGGAAAGTCTGTTTTGTATTGACTCATTGTCCACATGGTTGGAATATTCATTAGGTTTAGCCATGGGCGCTGCTAGTATTTCTTCTCATCAGGAGCTGCTGACGATATACAGGTGGACCTTAGATCTCAGATCTAAATCAAGTAATTGAATCGATGGGTTTCGATTGATGTTTAAAGGAAGTTCCATTCCTATTTAAATATTCATGGACCTCTGTGCCCGCAGGGAGGGACACGAGAACAGAAAAGCCAAAGCAAACCTGTGGACAACAATAACATCAGAAGGACTGAGTTCCCCCATAGTCTGCTTCTCATTACAGACATTCTCAGGCCTACCGTCTCTCTCTGCATTCCAATACCCCTCTCGCTCTTCAAGATGGACGCCACAAAATGGGAAGATTTGTGGTCTGTGGAGCCAAACCCAAGAGGATAGAATAGCTGTGTTTTTCTATTGTCATGGGATACCGTGGACCACTTGACACTGCAATATTGACTGTGGAAAGTGGAAAGGCTTCTTAGATAGAGTCTGTTCTTGCTTTAATGTTCAGTTCTTAACACAACAAACACTGGGGAGCATAGGGTGTTGTGTGTGGTGTTCATGTATCTGGGAATGTAATAATCGGGGCATGGGCCCTTTAGTAGCTTGCTAACGTAAAGTGATCAGCTTTCAAAGGAATGCCTGAAACTAGATCCCCATGAATGATTTGTTTACGTTGGAAATATTACAGAACAATTTAGGTGTAACACTTAGAGGATAGCTGTGGAATATGCAAATACTGACCACTTATTTAGTTTCTCATCCAATTATAAAAGGTCCTTTCATCCTATGATATACTGTATGTTAGGTTGTAGATGAATTTCTAGCTAGCTAATAAATGTATACTAAATGTAAAAAAAGATGAAATTAGTTAGAAGCTAAGTTGTGTCAGAAAAATCAAAGGAGCAGCAGGAGTATATAGGACGAAGATAAGGTGTCAAAACAGGACCAGATTCTCCATATCGCCTCCACTTGTAGCACCACACTTGTCGGATGTCCAACAAATTAGGTAGTGCTTAACAGCTTTCTATTCCTTGTCTTATGGTGGATTTGATTGACACAAAATGAAGCCATGGACTATGTAGCAAGTTCAAGAGCTTGTATTAATTATTCAAATGACAGGAAAGTATTATGGAATGCTGCTATAGGGCACAAATGAGGTCAAATCTGTTTGAATGCTGTTATTGATTGACTTTCTTGGTGCTACTAGGCTTGTTGAGCCTTTGCCTGAGCTTTGCTGCTGTTCCCGTCAGCCCGTCGTGATCCGCTTCCACAGGATGACTTGCTGCTGGACTTCTCATCACACTGATCTGTTGAGGAGGTGTGAGATCGTTTTCATCCATTTGCTCGTGGTGTGTGCTTTCCGTGATATGGCTTGTCAAGTCCAAGGCACCGAATGATCTCATGGTGCTGAACGAAAGGCCCACCCTCAGGCCTTACTGGTCACCACAGCATGAGCCAGTATGCGTCAGTGGTTCTGATCATGTGCACGTTCCACATGTCAACATATTTATCCTGGTGTAGACAGTCAGAAGTGTTACATGCTAAATAGGATCAGACCATCCTATGATGTATGATGGACACATGTGAAAGACGTGTATCTGCTACGGTCACGCTCGCGGCTCCTGTTATTGCAGTAGCTTACCAGACAAAATAGCTTTTTTGGTGTAGCGATGTGGCACGGGGTGGGTGGGGGCGGGCTATATGAGTGGAAAGGGAACTGTCCTGTGTTTTCTTTTGGCACATGCGCCTGTCATGATCTGGTCACGCCAGCGACAACAGACCGACAACAAGCTGAGGTCGACTCTTTTAGTAATGGCATTGAAAACGTATCACTTGGCATTCAGATCACATTACTCATCCTTCAGGTGTTGCCTGGAGCAGCGTGCTGCCATTCGTCAACTTCTCAGAGCCCTTATTCCACATCAAGCTCCAAAGACGTCCACTGAATCAGGCCTGTCAGTACCTCCAACAGGCTCTGTGTAGTTCAGGGACCAGCCTGGCACAGACCATGCAGCGTGACACATCATTAACGGTGTGGAATAAAACAGAAAGCAGAACAGGCATTTAGGCAGGATTTAATCAGCATGCCGTAGCTGTTCACACTTTTCCAGGGCCCCTACATGCCAAATAAGAAATATGCATTGATGGATGTGTTGCAAGTGCAGAAAAGAAGTTTCCTTCGCTTATTCTGCCCTTGGTTACAGAGAGTGCTAAGTTGCCAATTGAGGTGCGAACTACCATTTGGAATGCACACACTGTGTTCTGCTTTGGTCAAAAGAACACCGACTTAACGTGCCGAAGGAGAGGCTAGAAAGCTCCTATCATCGGAAGGAATCTGCATGCTCATACAAGATTGCTATCCTTCAAGAAGGCCTGTAACATACATCCAAGACGTCTGACTACCACAATGAACATTCAAAGGAAAAGCCCGGAGGCATATTCAAGGTTTATTCTGACACCCAAAACAATGAGGCAGACATAAATATTATTAACTGGTGAGAAGTAGCAACAGGAATGCATTGTTGTTGTGAGAACCACCACAACCCTGTCAGTGTCTCCATTTCCCATCACAAGAGGTGCAACCTGGGATTCCTAACAACTTAATTCAGAACAATCAACTTTATATTTGCCTGTCTGTTGACAAAGACAAGCAAACCATCGCACATTTTGGGATGTTATCACTCCGTCTTTTGTCCACCCTTGAAGTGAAAACATTGGATTCTTGTGTGCAAAAAGCTCCTTTCTTTCCATGAGCACATTTTGAATAGAGGATTAAATGAAGCGGGTGTGAGTTTGTTTGTGGGGACTGGGCAGCCGGTGCGATAACAAAGCCTCTGTTACCTTGCCAGATAGTGAAAACAGCGCTCTATTAAATACACAGCTCACATTTCTGTTGTTCAAGAGCTTGCCGTCATCTATAATTTGTCTACACATCTTTATTTATGAAGTCTTATTTATGTAGGTATGGGCCAGAGCATTCCTTGCTGATGTTGATGTAAAGGAGCAAGGCTTGGCCAATAGCAGGAAAAAATCACTGCAATGTAATCTATAAACAAAATGACAACCCAGCTCCATATGAGCTAATACCTTTTCCGAGATTTTAAAACAGTTTGAAAGTTGTAGTCATTACCATACTATTTCTGTATGGATTTAATATTTTACTTAGTTTCGGAAAACTCTAAACAAAAAGGTATAATGTAATAATGTATAATGTAATTGTGCATATTACACAATCTGTTGTTTTGTTTTTACAATATTGCATTATGTATTCAGGTATTTTACAACCCGATCAGAGATATTTTCATTGATTGTCTTGCATCTCTTCTTGTCTCTCTTTGTGAGGATTATCTCCTTTATTATAAGCAAAGGCTCTGTTCTTGAATAGGAATGACTGAAATATGACACAGTTGATTCCATGCAGTGTCTTTGAAGTCAGAGATATGTCCATAATGTCCTCAGGCTCATATTTAGTATTTGTGAAAATAAACAGTTGTCGACCAGGCTTGATCTTGTGTGACTGATTGCGAACACAGACGTCTGGGAACAGAGCCAATTTTTTTTCTACAACATAATTAAAATCATAGGTATTTAGAAATTAGCTTGTTCTATAGTGGTATTTGTTTTGCACAACCCAGTTTAAGAACAATGTGAATCGGTTTAATGAAACTGGTTGATACAGACCAGATTCACAGTATGAACAATGTGAATCGATTTAATGAAACTGGTTGATACAGACAAGATTCACAGTATGAACAATGTGAATCTGTTTAATCTGTTTAAGATGCCCTGATTCACAATCTATTCAAGTTTCACAATCGGGGGACAAATTGTCCTCAAAAATTTTTAGAAGCCCCAAATTAGCTGAAAATCTATTCATGATGTTGTCGACTGAATGTGGGCATCACTGTGCCATTTCAGATGAGGCAGGACGCATGTTTATTTTATGACCTGCAATACTGTTCTTAATTAAGAGAAATGTGATATGGTGCACGGAGCGTTTCATTAGCCGAGGGACAAACAGAGCTGCCCACAGCAAGGGCCCTCATCCCGGTCCACGTGTTTGAGGTGACAGCGACACACTCCCATTGGATGGCTGGGACACAGCTCTCCCCTGCGGTAAAAGACAAAAGCATTGTGAGGCCAATACTCTAAAGAGCCATGAACTGGCAAGTCCCAGAACTCCACATCTTGAGATATAATCACTCCCTTCTGGATGTGTTTATGAGGGCAGTGTGGCCTTGGCAAAGATGCCAGTACAATACACTGGGAAGAAAACACACCAAGCAAGTGAACCCCTTCACACAGGCCCAACCTTAACCAGACCAAACCTTGGTTACAAAAGGTGACCTGCTTGAAAAAAATCAGCAATCTATTAAAATATGTACATACAACAGCCATAACTGAGCGCTGTGTTCATTAATAATTTTCAGTGTGATGCTGATGTAGAACATTTTACTTGAAGTGCTCTCTTATGCCAATCTCTCTTCAACAGTAATGTAATCAGTATTTTTTTTTAACATGGCCAGGGTGACATTTTTCAAACAAATTACTTATATCCGTTTCCTGATAGAAAAAAGTCATCCATTATTCCACTTCAGGCTTTATACTGTGTATCGTATGTATGCTATGACACATATGCTTCTGATCAAATCAGAACAGGCATACATTAAATTGCGCTACAAAATCATTTATTCTGGCACATGCAAGCTTATATAAGGTTTGCAGTAAAATTGAATATTTATCCCCTGGCACACAGGGATTTTTTTGTCCGAGGGAGAAGGAGTGAGAAAGATCTCATTCCAACACCTAAGTGAGAAAGAAGAGCAGAGCACCATTCATTTCTATTCGGATCATTTCTGCCAAACCTCGAGCCAAGGAGGCTTAAAAACACTGCATGCAGTCACCTTACAAAGCAGTGCAGGGCAACACTCACAGGCCATAAGGATCCTTGAACAATAATTGAGGAAAACTACATTTCAAAGAACCCCACTGAGGTCTATCTGTACCATGAAGTAAAATTGTAAGTGTTTCTTATTCTGTTTAAAATTATTCAAAGACAGGGACATTGAGAGAATAATGTGGATGTTATTCAAGCACTAGGTTGTTTGTTATTCAAGTTACAGACAGATTAGGTTTGAACAGACACATATTTTGTAGTCGATGTTCAAAGTAATTCTCCTTCAAATCCAGGGATGTATATTTATTCCTCTCTGATTAAAACAGCTTTTTCAAGCTGATGGTGATGAGAGCACACTGCACGAGAGGGGATTTGTGTGTTTTTATATTATTTTTTTATTATTATTTTGTGTCATTGTTTAAGCTCCATGATCCCCAGTGGAGCTCTGGGAAAGCCAGGCATTTGTTTGTTTGTGAGAGACCCATTTCTAACGGATTCATATTTCAAAACAAAGACCCTTAGCCCAGTGTTTATTTTCATAATTATGTTCTCCTCTGTCCTAGTGTATAATGTCACAATTAAATTATATTCTTTTGAAGATCAAATAGATTACCTGACTTTTTGGAATCAGTTTTACTTCCTGGAATTCAGAATCACTCCATCAACTGACATTTCTTTAGCATCACAAATATGCACAAATACATAGTAAATCCACTCAGAGCAGTGCATAGCTTTAGTTTAATAAGCAAAATGATTTATGACACTGAATTCCGTTAAACCCTAAAAGTACCAACAATGGTGCATCATAAAACACGTGATTAAAATAAACAAATGTGCTGATTTTGTGGAATTTCGACCAATTTCATGGATCGCCAAGGACAAAATGTGCTTTTTTGGCCATAATTTATCCACAACAATAACCTCGTTGTTTTTTAAGAGTCAAAATATTTTACCATGTTTAGGGTTAATATTCAAATTGTAGGATTTTCTCTGATTGGTTTAGTTCCATGCAGCTTTGCGTTGCATCTTCTGTAGGGCAGGTTGAAGACGTTGGTGCTGGGTTGAATCCACACCAGGGCTTTATATGTCTCTGTGAGCTTGTTAAGAAGTGAGGGGGAATGCCACGTACTGAATAACATGTGGATATACCATTCCCAGAAGAGCGGCAGTTTAAGAAACAAAATGTGCTCGCTGGCCTATGCCAAGTTTTCATGAATGGCTGTTGCTATCAATACATTTTATTAAATATGAAAAGAGTTTTATAGCAGACAGTGCCAATGATGTGAGATGTAGTAAGAAAAAAAACTTTCCTGGAACACAACTCGGAAGTGCAATAAAAGTGTGTTTGTTATTGTTAAGTGTTGGGAGTCTTGGCTATTATCGTGAAGTGTCATTGACTCTGCCATGGCTGAAAGCCAGCTCTAAAATGGGTTTTCAACCAATATTTTACTGATTTTTTTTTTTTAAACTTGTTTTCAACTGGTCATATTGGCCTCAAGTCAGTACTGGTATATGGTCACTACAAAAACATGGAAATGTATGCATTCTCTACTGAGATCACTGAATATTAAGGATGGCTGCTAAATGACCTAAATGTAATGGACTGAGTATACAGCAGGACCAAAGTCTATATCGGTATGGTTACCGTTACATACCATGTCATGGAATTCAGTGTTTGGCTTACTCTTGTTTAGGTTGGTCTTTCTAGTCAATGTCTTGAACAGTTCCTGTGTGGACATTTACAAGACCTGTGATGAATTTGGATGATTCTAGCAGGCTTCATCACCAACGCACAAGGGTGGCGTTGAGTTAGACAGACACAGTGTGTGCTGTCTCCAAAATCCTCTGTATAATGCTGCATGGAACTGATGCCGTTTAAGCTACATTCGTTGTTAGAAACATTTTATAATGCTTAAAAACATTTGAGCACATATGGTCAGTTTGCATTGCCATACATTCATACTATTGTTTGGGTATATGAAGTAAAATACACTGCAGTGAATAAAGAACTAACTTTGAACTGAGCTATGTGTTTATAGGCAGCAGCAAAAGCATGACTCAAAACCATTAGCAAAAGCCACAAAATACCCATGAATGTTTTCCTGAAAATATCTAAATACCAAGTGAGTTTCTAACATTTCCAAACATACCAGACCTGATCAAGCATCCACAAACAGGTAGGCGCTCCGTCTAAAACATTTGCCCACATCGACAACAATTTTAATGAGCTATTATCGAAAAAGCAAGCCATTCACACATGTGATATACAGAACCTGCTCCTAATGGCCAATCTCACTGACCTTGAAATCTCTAAAACATGTCAAATAAACAAATCAACTAAGGGTCCTCCAGGAGAAATGCCCCATTAATGTAATATTTGTGCTTAGTTAACATATGGAATCGTTTAAGAGGAAGATCTCTTCGTCATAGAATATTAAATGAAATATTCTTGTGAAAATTCTTTTGAAGCATAGGCTAAAATGTAATTTATTATTTTTGGATATGACGATTGTTTCATATCTGCAAGTACTTAAGAATTTTGTCAGTTCCACTTTAACTTGATCAATCTTTTGGTCCAGGAATTTTACCCTACGGCATGTCTATTTAAGGTTGAGAAAATGTACGCTTTAAAATGTCGTACTCGATTTGCAGATACAACAATTACCATCATATAATTCACTTGATAATTCAAATTACTTGTTGGCCCTGTAACTTTTACCTGTTGCAGAAAGCTGGCTGAAAAAAAAAACATCTAAACAACCTTCCTAAATCCACACAGATTCCCCTGACGTGTACTGATGAAAACACAGCCCATACTGGGATTTCTTTTGACTTTCCTAGGCGGCAGCCTCCAGACACTTTAGGTTCACTCCAGTTAGCATCGCCATTTATCATATAGCCAATCACTGGTGTAGCATAATGTATATTTTAAGATAGTGATGAAACCACAGAACTCTCTTGGATTTGTAAATTAGGAAATGCATCACACCAACCCATTGCTGCCCATTGCTTTGAACAGCCTAACTTGTACGACTGACATTGATACAAATTGCTCGCCACATGAGGGTGCTGCCTCGTGTTATTTCAGTTTTGATTTTTATTTGGATCTAAAGGTGTGATCATAAACAGGCCAGGTATCAATAGGACATCACTCATGGGTGTGCCTGGAACCAATTTCCCCTCACTGTTCTGAGGTGTCAGTGGGAAGCAACAGCCACCGCTGCCGTCGTCACGCCACAGAGCAGATCTATCAGTCTGCCGACTGTTTTTCTTCAGCCCATTCTCCATCCATCCGTCTTTCCATCCCTGCTCCTCAGTCACGACTACAATCGGGAAGTGCTTTAACCATAAGGGCAAGGCAGCGTGAAACATGTGCAAGCAATTTGTTTAGTCTGAATAAAGGGATGATCTTCCGACAGACAGTTCAGCACTGCCGCTCTGGAGAGTTTTGTTTTGTCAAGGCTGGAGGAGGCGGCACCTCTCAGGAGGCGTCGCCTTGACAAGCCGTTCGCTATGGTGACGATGTGGTGGAGATACTGTAGAGACCGACACAAGGTCAAGGCCATTCAATCATTGGACAGCACCTGGGAAACAGCGGGTTTCAGATATTGTCCTTCAGTTCACAACCACTACATTCACTTCCAAGTTTTCAAAGGTTGAAGTTAAATTAAAGCATTATGCCAAGGAAAGACAGCATTTTGGTAAAATTGTATTTGGGAACACATTCAGTTTCACCTAAGAATGCTTTGAAAGGAATATTCTCATTTTACGTTGTTCGAATGTTGGTTGAATGTTGCTTGAATGTTTGTTGAATGTTAGTTGACAGAAAAACTGAGAATGTCTGCTGTGTGGCGTTAATGTGGTAAAATATAGATATTCAAAAAGTGTCGTTTCTGGCATTTTTATTGACGCCGAGATGCTGATATGGGAAACATTTACATGTTAACACACTGTCATCACTTTTACACCACCCATCTAATCATAGCTGTCCTTCATGCAAACACCAGCTGCAGCGCAGATGACAACATTATTTAAACACAGCCACCAAATTAGGAATATAAGATAGATACAGCCAAACCTTTGGGTCATTGTCCTGTGATAGTCCAACTAAGAGCAAACCAGACGGGATGATGTATTGCTGCCATGCTGATTGAATGTGCCTTGAATTACAAATAAATCCCTGAAAAACTCATAGCATAGCACCCCCACACCATCACACCTCCTCCTCCATGCTCAACGATGGTCCTCACACATCTTCCTCAAGGAGGTCTTCCGTTCCCCTACTCACATAGCCAACAATTCAAATTTGGATTTATCAGATGAAAGGACAAATGTCTACTCGCTAATGTCCATTTCTTGAGTGTCTTTGCCCAAGCAAGTGTATTCATCTAACTGGTGTGTTCTTCAGTAGTTGTCTCTTTGGTGCAATTCGACAATGAAGGCCTACACATTCCCAAAGATTCAGATTATACAGTATGGCCTTGAGTTCTTTCTGTCCACATGGTCTGACCAGGAAGAACTTCAGACATGCCAATGTTCTGTGTAACTAAATTCCACTCCAGTCATGCTAACAGACCAGGGAAATATGCTTACAGACCTTCACACCGCAAAACGACACGAATGGAAGGTCTTTATGAGGGAGTGCAACCTGTGCTCTTAAATTCTGGCCCAGTCACATATGGACTTCAACACTCCATCAGCTACATATGGAGGGTGGGGAGCTTAGACTGGAATGTCTAACAGTGTGTGAGCAATGCATCATAAACTTTTGCATCCATATCAGAGATCTTTTGTGGAGTTGATGATTCATAACAGCTTGGAGAGCAGAGCTGGTGCACCTAAAACAAATAGCTGTTCTCATGATTTTTCAGTCCTGTCAATTCTCTCTTGCCATAGAGATATCCAAAGCAAATATAACTTATTCTCCTCACATAGTTTTACCAGGACAGGTATGGATTTAGTTATTTCCTAAAACTGAGCCCAAGAGCAGATGGATTGCACATTAAAGTAGCACAGACCTACCCACGACTGTTTGTAGAACAAGAAAGAATGGGACTAAGGGATTGCGCTTTTAGAAGGGCGATTTGGAGTGCAGCGATTTCCCGTAGACTTGATGACCTGAAGGCACTTCAGAAGCAACGACTGATGAGGATAACCACCGTTTACTGCCCCCAAGGTACATATACAAGAATACAGTTGGCTTCAACATCCTGTTGAGAGGCACAGTAGAAGAACACACAATTTTAAATTGTAGTTGTGTATTTGGTGGTGTTTTAGCATATAGTCACTGTCAGTCACTCAATTTGATCATGATAGCTGAACATTTTTAGTAGCCAGAAACTTCTAGTAATCATGGTCTACCCCCATTGATAAGTCTCTCACAAACATAGTGCAAACATGGATGTGTGTTCGCCAACTACTGCAGACGCTTATTCTATTATGAATTCAGACTTTGCTTGTGGCCCCGCCTCCATCAAACGGCCCAACCCCAATCTAAAAGTTGTGAACATCATTTAGTGGCAACCGACCGCCATCCAAGAATACGATGCAAAACAAACAGGTTGATCCTCTCCAGAGTCCCCGTGGCTTTGAGGTGGGGCTGTGGACAGTAAAGGGGATACGAAATCCCCTTTAAGAGACTCAACGGCCTCAGGGGTTAAGGTAACAGTTCATTGTTTCACTGGTGTCCTGAAGATATCCACAGTGAGCTCATGAAGTCAGCATGTGACTTATGCGTCCAGCCACATCCTCACTCACTTTCTCCTCAAGCAGCAAGCCTCTGATTTACGGCTGGACAGTGGCCTGAAGAGGTGTTGGATTAAATGAAATACAAGGGAAAACATCTGGAAAGGCTATTGGCCCCAGATTCCCAGCTTGGGCCTGGTTTGATAGTAATGGCTGACGGAGGCCTCTAGGCCAAGGATGAGAGATGACAGAGCACTTCCAGAGATACAGTTTTCTTGCTCGTCGTCCAGCAAAACCTGAATTGAGGTCATTCTACAGTACATTTAGCAGATTATTCTCATTGCTCAACATCAAACCAGCAGGTGGGCTAATGAGGTCCAAAATGGGCTTTACCAAGTTGTTATATTGTCATAATGTGTTCCAGGTGGACCTCATCACTGATGTTGGTGCCCTTGATAAAAGATTGTTACTGCCGAACAGGAATGAGTGAATATTATTTAATACCTGTTCTGTGGGAGGGGACATCTTCCAGTTCTGTGTCTCTCTAGTCAAGGATCCATAGTTAAGAGTACAGCCCGTTTCGATTCTCGTTACATACCCCAAAAAACAAGAGCCATGTCCAAATACCTCACAGGACTTCCTCCCTCTTGGTGCAACAGTCGCTAGAATGCGGTCTGCTTTTCATTTAGCGGATTACCTATGGGAGGTTGCGGCAGACGTCTCTGGAGTGGCTCTGTGTGTGTTCTCCCCATCAGGCACTCCTCCCCACAGAGACGCCTCTCATTAACGCAGTGCTACAGAGGGCCAGTCTCTGTCCTCCTACGCCGCCACGGTGGAGCTTTGCAGACTGCCGACTACCTAGCCAGTGGTAATGAGTCCCGCGTAACAGTCACAGCAGCGTACAGTACCACAGAACCCCAGGTTACTGACGAGGCTTCGGCAGCATCCTCGGCGGCGCACACCGCCTGTGACTCTAATGAGAGCTCTGTCATGTCTACAGTACTTAGAGAGACCAGGGAGGGAGGGAGGGAGGGATGGGAGAAAGTGGGGAGGAATATTGAGAGAGGGTAAGGGAAAGTTTGAAAGGGAGGGAGGGCAGGGAGGAGGAAAAGAGGGTATGAGAGAGGGGGAGGGGGAGAGAGAGAAAAGGGGAGAGAAATGAGGTGATAAAGACTAGAGAAGGAAGTCATAGTCATAGATTTCTTAGCTGATCATTTTAGACCAGCTCGACCAAAGACACTAGATTGTCTAGAAGTTAAACACCATACATATATTCACTATACATTCATATATTATTATCTATTAAAAACGCTGATGTTTTAGAGTAGACACATTCAAATTGACACACACATACACAGGCACACACACACACACATGGACACACACAAACACACACACACACACACACACGGCACACATTCCATCACATAGTGTCAGATGTAAAACAATTATAAGCCCCTTAAAAGTCATCTAAAAATCATTTGGATGAAAACATCCATTGGTTTCGCTGAACACAATAACCTTTCATTATCGGGGTCAATGCTAATTGCCTGGCACTCTTAGCAACTACAAACGTCATGGAAAAAGGGGGCTCCCCATGTCGTTTACATTTCATTAAAGTGTCTATGCCTGACCTCATTGCCTCCTCAACCTGGAGTTTCCATGTGGCAGGCTTCCTGGGTGAGTTGAGAGGGGAGAACTGGAGGGGAGAAATGTGGGAGGGAGGAGAAGTTGTCTCGCGTCACGGGGCCTGTCAGGGGCTGTCAGAGGACGGGATCCAGACCAAGGCAGGGCCAGAACAGGATGGGCCGGGCCAGACAGCTGTCACTTTCCTGACACCGGGTGAGACCATCCATCTGGTCGGCATAAGGAGGCCTGCGACGGCTGGAGGGAAAGTGCAGATCTCAGAACAGACACAACACACACTCAAACACACACACATGAGCACATGCATACACACCCCCCGACACACACACACACACACACACACACGCACACACACACACAGAAATACATACATACAAGTGGAGACAACCACAACTCTAACCTAGGCTTATCTGGGTTATGGCTGTTTGTGTTTAGACAAACCGTTACATTTTTATATTTTTTCAGTTAATTTGACTAATTACATGCAATATTTTCAGGACTGATCTGAGATCAAATACCAATTTGTGAAAAAAAAGATTCCAAATCGGGCTGCTTGTGTAACCGTAACTAAAGAGTCAATCTGTGGCCCATGTCCGTATGAATCACACTCTCGCAGAGAGATCTGAGGACCAGGACTGACACACTGCCATCATTGCCCAACTGATATGGGCTCAGATAACCAATTTCAGCCATGCCCCTCTGTGACCAATGTCTTGGGGGACCTCTGTATCACCAAAGGTGACAGGAGATTACAGTCATCTGGTATTCAATACAACGTATACAAGATTTCAATTATTCAAACGAATAAAGTACAGATTTTCAGCCTAAGCACTAACAGATTTTTACCTTTGGAAACTATTCGAGAGATTTAAAGTATTTATTTGCCATTCAAATTATAGTCCCACAGAAAGCGTGTCTAATTTCAAAATCTGGCAACTGTGGGCAGGCTCTGGAAATGTTTATTTAGCAATAGCTGTGAACGGTGTCCCTCGCTGTCCGTTGAGGCCCTTTAGAAGGGCCTAGTGACGGGTGTCGGAGAGTCATGCCATCCTATTAGTATGTGAGAGTCATGCCATCCTAGCGGTATGCGAGAGTCATGCCATCCAGTATGAAGACAGGACTGGAAAAACACCAGATTTGCCACAATTACCCAGAGATTGGATGCCAACACTGTTTTTCCAGAGATCATCAGCATGGATGTTGGGTATTGTAGTCAAGTAAAGGTAATGTGTGTTTGTTTTAGTCTTGGGCAATTACCTTATTATTTACGATAATAGAGGAAAAAGCAGAGCAGAGCATTGGTCTACCCTGAGCTCTAGCACCAACACAAAAGTCCACAGACATTCAGAGTTTCCTTATCAGAGCCTATTTGATCATGGGGGGAGTGAGTAATGGGAAGTATGTCTGAGAAAGAAGAACAGGATGAAGGGCTGAGAAGCATAGAGTGAGCGACGGAGAGGAGAGAGAGAGATCAACGATAACGAGATCTGATGTCATAGATGAGTGAGATGTTTCCCTCGGTGGTCTCACCATCTACCAACTCTGAGATGAAGAGAGTCTGCTTTGTTTGGATTGGCTTTAATCTTCTCATTGAGTAGTATGGAGAAGGCAGTACGCAGAGAGTGTTTCCATTTTGTCACATGAGAATTCTGTCAGGTCTGCGAGTGCACAAGTGGAGATCTTTCAGCGTGGCACATTGACAGGCAGCTTGTTCAAATAAAGGACCCGCAAAGCTCTGAACGCAAGCAACTAAGCTATTGAGAAATGTATTTACACGAATACACACGCATGACAACACAAAACAAAAACAGAACCATTTTCTCTGTTGTTTCACAGGATATTGTATCTATGGGGCGTTGAGAGGATACATGGTTCAAATGGTTGAAAAGAAAATGCATATTTAACTCTGAGAAAAATGACAAAGGTTACCCTGTTGTTTAAAAATGTGAGCAAATTGAAAACATGAGCCCCCTCTGACAACTTAGTCCTATTTATAATTTGGCACAAGGGAGTTGAAACAACTTGCACTTAACTTATCTATGACAAAAAAAATCAGATGGTTCTTATTGTCTTTAACAGAATAGTGTGAAAACAGATGACGAGTTTGTGAAAGGCTAGTGATAGCACGGGAATAAAGGAAAAACATGTTTTCCGTAAAGCCCTTTGTCTCTGCTAGTGGAACGTTTTCACAGAGCATGCTTTCATTTACTCTAAATGACACTGATATCCCTCAAGGATAAACTAAGAGCATATAAACAAATTTGTATGTGCCTTAATTAAATTCAAACTCATAAAAGAATTTCAAAAAGTTGCCAATAGTAGTTCTGCTTTATAGCTATTAAGGAGCATTTTGATTTTACAAGGTTCCATAATCTGTCTGTTCTGTCCATTTGAATGAACTGGATCTATTATGAGAGGTTCAAGGCCCATATTGGTACAGATACAAATAGAAAAGAAAAGGCACACATGGAAAGATTTTTTTAAATGAATGTCAGTGTAAAACCAACACGAAAACACGCAGACTTTGAGACCTTAGCCAGTCTTAAAGTTGGTCTTAAAAAACAGCATTATTTACTTTTGAAATTGGGTTTACGGTAAATGTCTCCTCCTGCAGAAATACTTCCAGGAGGTTGTGTGACAGAGAAAGTAGAACCGACACAATGGAGCCTCCACGACTTCAAAGTCCGGCCAAAACCGCAAAGAGAGGTTTTGGGACGGGCTAATTGGGTTATGGCTGGACTCTCGCTGGTAAAGCATCTGCAAAGGGGCTGAGACTCATGCAAAGCGGCTTTATCAGCCCTGGATGACACCCCTGCGTCCTGCCACCTTTCTTTATCCTGTAAGACTGACACACACTGTTTACATTGTGGTCTGCAAAATATGGAAATTAAAACAGCTTTGTTTCATAGACAGTGTGTAATTCAAACAGAACACAACTTCTGTTAACAACCTCAAATTAGGATTTCCATTAGTCATGAAAACACTTGCCGCAGACAAACTCTGCTCCAACATGGCCAGATTGGGAAAGGAGAAATGTGCAAATTATATAGAAACTTGGCACTAAAAATGCACTGTTAAGAATGATCTCTGAATTTTGAAATATCATGTGTCACATTTCATGTCTACCAGTTTTAAAGGTTCATCCTGGGGACACCATTTCGAAGAAAAGCTCTTTTGAAGAATCCTAGTGGTTTTCAAGGAATGTATTATTGCATTTTAAAGTAGTTCAACTGTAAAAGAAATGCAATAACACCAAGAATATCTGTGCCCCTTGTCTCAACGGTGGTAAAAGTATTACACAATGTTCGCAACTGCCCAAGATATTTAACTGTGTCTGCTGTTATGCATGATGACTAAATGTTAACAGCAGAATGAAGTGTACAGACTTGGCCTGGTCCAAAGAAAGTAACAAACCTCCACAGAGTCCTGGAAGACAGATGGAGCTGAAAGAAAGCGATAACCCCCACCCAGCAACGCCCTCTTACTCACTCCTGGTATTCCCATAAAGATCAGGTACAGAGACCTGGAGACAAACCAGGACTTAATTGAGGTCTGGGGACAATAATGGGAAAGGAGTCTCATTCATTGTTCCAATTTGGCGACTCAGCCACACTATAAATGATTAATATACATAATAGGCAGGAAATGTGCACTGTCACCGTCAACCATGGCACCAAAAGAGGCATTCATGTGGGCGCTCTTCATTGTATTAATAATAATTGATTCAGCATGAGACTCCGGGATATGGCCTCCTTGGACTCAGCGGCTTGGTGCCAGACAGGCCTCTCTATCTAACCCAGGTGAATTCAAATAAATGAGAAGCTATGGAGTCTAAAGCCAGATTACATTGTTCAATTCCACCTCGGCCCTCCAGGAGGCAATTTAAACAACGCAGCAATGCTAATCAACCTGCTGTAAAGGGACGTTTTGGACGGTGGCCCCTTCTCTCTCTTATTAGTCTCTTACTGTCTGTCTCTCTGGACCCAAGCGATCTTAACGGGAACCTTAAACTGTGCCCATGTCTGGAAGAACAATAGGCTCCATTGAGACACAGGATGAGGGCGGACTGGTAGGCATAATGATGCAGCCTGAAAGACAATTTAGAAAAAATCTTTTTTTTGGACTAGACAATCATGTCAATGTCACCTGACCTCACAGATGCCTCTGTCTCATCTCCCATGGGCGTCATCTTTATGAGGACGAGCGCCAGTTGTGACAGTACACAATCTCCCCGAACCACTTTCTGTTGAAGGAGCTTGGTAGAAGAAAGAGAATCATGGGAAGTTTAACCAACAATCCCTGCTAGGGAGCTTGAAACACAGAACCCAAGCTCCTGTGCTCTCAGCAAGACAGCAATAAGATCTCTCAGTAACTGCTTTATGACCCTGCAAGTAGCAGCCCCCCCATCCTCCGCCCCACACCATCAGAATAATTCAATATATGAATATTTCTCTGGGATTTGTTGTGACCACAGAAACCGGATAGTGTTGATTCTCCTCTACTGCTCTGGACCCACGGGTCAGCTGGTAGCAGATCTGAGGCCTTTCTCTGACTGGGGTTAAACTAATCAGGTCTGGCTGTTAACGATACCCACTTCCTTTGGAAAATCTTGACCCGCTGGTCGCTCTGTTCAGGATGAACCTGTTCTCTTGTTCTTTGTTGTGCTCTTTTGGAATTCTTTTCATTAGCTACTGAGACACAAATGTTGGAAAGACTGAATTCTGTCTTTGCGTACTGTACAAGGTATGTTATTGTGCTAAGGAAGATATAGATTGAGTACGTACTATGTCAATCAGTTTTGGTACGAAACTCATAAAGAAATGCATCCTCAGCAAGGTCAAATCAATACGTCAAACATACATTTTTAATATTGGGTCATAATTGTTTCCTAAAATAAACGTCATCTCTAAAGTAGATCAAATTCACAAGTCACATGACATTTATTAGATTGAAATTAAAATGTACTTATTTTCACATTCTGATTTTGTTAGATATCCACAGTAGCTATAACAAAGATATCACTGATCAAATCCACTGCAAGTGTTAAAGTAGTTGGAAATGCTACAGAACACTGACCCCTACTGGTTTAAATAAGGTGTCACATCAACTGTAGATTATAGATGTATTTCCATCTTCTCACGATTTTTACGTTTCTCTGTGCTCTGTGCATTGAAAAGTATTCAAGTCCACACCATTAAAAAGCCAATTTACCTTTGTTTAATCAGATTTTATATAAGTATCTATGTGTGAATAGTTGACAACAACAATTGCTCAAAGTTATCTAAATGTGTAAAAAATTGAAGACTACAATAAATGTTATGCCTTTGAAATGCATCACTGCATTTTGGTTCAGCTATATCCACAAATGAACAAATTTAAAATCCCATGACAGTTAGCCAATGTTTCCCGTATAGTCATATATGTCTTATATTAGCGTCTTATATTAGTGTATTTTGGATCTCTGATTTGGTTATTTAGATGTTTTTTCTAAATGTGCTGACAGAATTCTGGTTATCTTTTGGACCCTTCTTCTTACAGAATTGTTTCAATTAATTTATATTCTTGGGATGTCTTGTATGAATGGCTTGATTCAGGTCATGCCACAGGATTTCAGTAGGGTGGTCAAATCCGGAATATTTCTGACTGGACTCATAGTCTTTGGAAATGCTTTATTATCCTTAGGATTTTCATCAGCACTTCTCCATAGAGAGCTCTTTTTTACCATGCTCGCTCAATCTGGCAGACTTACCAGAATCCTTGCGCGCCGGTATGAACGCACTCTACAGACTTCTACCTCGTTTGAGATCAGTGCGTCGGTAAAGACACTAGATGCCCCAACTGAAACTGCCGAAGGTGTACTCATATTGCAGAAGGAAAAGCTACCCGTACCGACGCTCAGAGATGTTTCCCTTTCGATTCACTGTTATCACCATCTTCACTTTCAGAGGATGAGATATTGTTGTATCAGCGGCAGACACCTTTCCCTGAGGGCGAGGAATACAACAACATGATTTCCAGGCTATGCTAGAACCTCAGGTTCAATCTGAGGAGGGTATAAGACACTCCTGTTCAGCCAGAGAAACGCAGCGGTACACAAAAATCGAGACAATGTTCCCTCTGACTGACTGTTGAAGGCAACAACACTCATAGGAAAACATTGGTTCATCCATCTTACATCCGAACATAAAACCCATGGGAACACATATAACAGGAAGTGCACGATTCAACAAACAATCCATTGAACAATACTTCAATGCAACAAAATAATTGATGTTACACATGTATTTTGAAATATGTTAATTTAATAATGTAATAAATTGATCATGTTTTTAATCATGTGTTAAATTGATCAGTTTGGAGAGCATAAAATGGTTGTTAGCTGCAGTCTTGCCCACCTCAGTCTAACCACAGCAGTATTGGTAGTTTACAACCCATCCACCCACTACAGTCTTCAGTCTAGATACACAACACTCTCTAGCATCGTCATTCAAGTCACCTCAACCAGAGTACAAACAACCAGAACTATAAAACTTACATGACAAATTATTTTTCATTGTGAAATTCATTTAATACATTTTTGTGAGTTTGAATCTATTAATTATCAGTTCGAATCAGATGGATATATTTAAAATTATATTTTCTATCAATTCAGAAGATGCTCTTATGCAGACTGACATACAATTATTGCAAGATGGCACCCCCAAACCCCCCCAAATAAAAAATGTTAATCAATCAAATAGCTATCAGCATAGTAAAAAGAAACATACAGTTAAAAGCATTAGGCTTTGTAAAAAAATATAGACAAGACACATCTATTATTAGAAAACTTCAGCTCAAGGTTGGAACACATTTTGTTTGTATTATCAATAAGTATTTTTTGATTGCAATAAAGCTGTCATGACCTGGCAAAGAATATATAATAGCTTGTCTACCACATTAACTGTGAAATCCATCAGCTGGTTGTGCCATGTCTTTAAAGGAAGTAGTTTCAGTGCACACTTGTCCTTCTCTGTCTGGGTGCATACGTTTGGTTGTAACTTCTCTGTTTGTGGTGGATTGTTGTGACTAGGCCTTGTTGGGTTGGCATTAACTCTGGTGTCATTTGGTCTGGTTAACCCGAAACCTGGTTTGACTCTGTCTGGTTAGGTTTAGGTGGAACCTGGTGTGTCTCTGTCTGGTTGGGTTTAGGTAGACCCTGGTGTGTCTCTTTCTTGTTGGGTCGAAAGGATCCTGCTGTGTCTGTTTGATTGGATGGAGGGTCTAGTTTGACTGGGTTTGTTTGGGTTGTGCTGGGCTCTGAAGATGAAGGTTTTAGTGTGATTTCATCCGCACAGTGATAATTACTGTCAGAATGAATTGTAGACATATCGTCATTGCCGTGTCCCCTTTCATGGTCTGCCTGGTTGTCTTCCTGTGTCTGGACGTCTGACTTGGTCTCCTGGTTGTCTTCCTGTGTCTGGACGTCTGACTCGGTCTCCTGGTTGTCTTCCTGTTTCTGAACGTCTGACTCTGTCTCCTTGTTGTCTTCCTGTGTCTGGACGTCTGACTCGGTCTCCTGGTTGTCTTCCTGTGTCTGAACGTCTGACTCTGTCTCCTTGTTGTCTTCCTGTGTCTGGACGTCTGACTCGGTCTTCTGGTTGTCCTTCTGTGTCTGAACGTCTGACTCTGTCTCCTGGTTGTCTTCCTGTGTCTGAACGTCTGACTCTGTCTCCTGGTTGTCTTCCTGTGTCTGAACGTCTGACTCTGTCTCCTGGTTGTCTTCCTGTGTCTGAACGTCTGACTCTGTCTCCTGGTTGTCTTCCCGTGTCTGGACGTCTGACTCTGTCTCCTGGTTGTCTTCCCGTGTCTGGATGTCTGACTCTGTCTCCTGGTTGTCTTCCCGTGTCTGGACGTCTGACTCTGTCTCCTGGTTGTCTTCCTGTGTCTGGACGCCTGACTCTGTTTCCTGGTTGGGTTCCTTTGCTTGGTGCCCTGTCATAGTTCCATGGTTGGGTTTTATAGACTGGATTCTTGACTGAGTGTCCCCTTTGGTATCTTTTGCATTAGGTTCTGGTTGGTTCTCCAGTCTAAGATGTAATTTCCCTAGGTCTTTGAGTGGTATTAGTATCAGATCCTGCCCTGGGGTGGATAATGTCTTTATATCTAACTCCTCTTTTTTGTTGCTTGATTGATCTTTGTGGCTTGGTGGTTGGATGTTATCCTCACCTCTATAAGCCACAGTGCTGCCTGATTCGGCCCCAGTGACATTTTCCTCTTCTCCAACAGCACTTTTTGACTCTGACCCAAGTTCTTCCTTTTTTCCCCCTGCTGTTTTGGGGACCTGAGGTCTATTGCTATTTAGTTCCTTCGCATTTTGGTCCAAAGGACCATATATGTTTTCTTTGTTTGGAGGAGTGGTGCTAGAGGAGCTCCGGAGTAGTGGGTTTTCCTCATCCTTAGACTCTGACACTGAAACTTAGAAGGAGATACGTAGGTTAGATATTCAGCACAAATGAAGGATTGTTGTAATTTAAAGCCTGTCTCAATTTGTAAGTCCAAAGATCTGTTGTTTCTATTCATTTCCTTTGTATCTTCTTTCTCAATTTGCTGAAACTTTTTCAGTAAATGCTCTGAAAGACTAGTTCTGGTCCACCTTATGTCCTGCCTTCCCGTAACACTGGATCCCTACCAGTTTGGCTACAGGTTGAACAGGTCTACAGAAGATGCCATCCCCATAGATTTACACTCTGCCCTGACCCACCTGGTCAAAACCAACACCTATGTGAGAATGCTTTTCATAGACTTTCGTTCAGCATTCAACACGGTAATCCCTTCTAGGCTGGTCAACAAAGACCATGACCTATGGCTCAGTCCCTCTCTCTGCAATTGGACTTCGGACCCAAGTCTGTCAGGTTAGACAACTTCACTTCCTCCACCCTGATACTGAACACTACAGACTCTAAAGGCTGCAGTCACACCCCAGTTAGATGGAGCGTGTGTCCAGCTTCAAATTCCAGGGTGTCCACATTCCAGGGTCAAAAATGCACAGCAGCGCCCATACTTCTTGAGGAGGCTGAACAAGGCCCATCTGTCTACCAAGATATTAATGAAATTCTACCTCTGCACAATCTTAAGCATTCTGACTAATTGCGCCACAGTGGGGTTTGGCGGATGCTCTGTGGCCGACCGGAAGGCCCTGCAACGGGTGGTGAAAACCGCCCAGCACATCACTGGTGCCAAGATTCCTGCCATCGTAGACCCCCAGAACAAGTGATGTCTGCATAGGGTGCGTGGCCTCAACAGGGACAATTCACATCCATGCCACAAACTGTTTGCCCTCCTACCATCAGGTAGACGGTACAGGTCTCTTTGTTCACGCACCAGCAAGCTCAGGAACAGTTTATTTCCATCTACAGTAACCCTGCTGAACTCTGTACCCAACCACTAACCCTGAAAACCCACCCACTGCTTAGTATTGTCTCTCAGGGACCTTTTTGCACTACTCTCTTTGTACTACATGACTCTGACACAAGTTTTCAGTTGCTATATGTATGTGTTCCTCAGGTACTTCACTGCTGCAATTCCTGCATTTCAGTTGAACATGCCACCTTGCACCTTCCATTGGCCTTCATTGCACATCTACACATCCCACTTTTCTGCCCTCTTATATTTGTACTTCGGGTTTGACAATAACTGCATTTCGTTGTATTGTACTTGTACTTGTACTTAATCAAAAAGAAGCAATACTGTAGAGGATTTATTCTATACATTATTATGGTTAAGTCAAATTAGACAGAACTTGCCAGTGAAACTATTCAGAAAATATTCCTATGCTCTTTGGTCAAGTAAACTGAATTGCTGACTCTTACTGTACCTCCTTTTTGTTGACCCTCCAAATCAAACCTACTTCCTGCAGGAACAGCCATGTGTCCATTATCTGACTCCATATTCTTTTTGGTCGTTTGATCAATGTTGTCCTTTGGCTGAATGTCCATCTGAGTAACATTTTTGTCATTTGTTTCCTTCCCATTCTGGTCCACAGGAGGATATGTGTCTTGGTCTGAAGAAGCGGTGCTAGAGGAACTCAGTAGTGATTTTCTTTCCTGAACTGACACTGAAACATTGAAATAAGATTAGTTGAATAGACATTCAGCACACATGATAGATCATGTTGGTATTTAAAGCCTGAATGTAAGTCACCCGTCTCAGTTCGTAAGGTTGAAGATCTGTCGTTTCTGTTCTTTGGCTTTTGAGTATTTGCAATACTTTCATATTGCGCAACCATTTTACTCACAAATCCTGTGAAAGAGACCAATAATTATCCATGACAAAAACTGGACATCTTCCACATAATTTCCTAAATATGAGTGGATTTGTTTGTTAAATTTTGCTTTATAATATACACTATTTTGCTTAAGTCAAATTAGACAGAACTTCCCAGTAAAACTGTTCTGAAACCATTATGTTGTATAATCATGTCATCTGGTAAAGCAAATGGCTGCCTCTTACTGTACCTCCTGTTTGCCTCTCCACATCAGATTGAGTCTCTGTAACTTCAATCGCATGCACTTCATCTACAGTAATGAAGAATAAAGTACATAAGAGAGACATTACACTTTATATATATATATATATATATATATATATATATATATATATAATAAACAGAACCAATAGAATGGTTAATGGTTAATAATACATATATTTTTTTTTGCTCTCATATCTTTCAGGCTGTTTTTGATGTAAAACCGACAGCCTTGTACAGATTTTTTTTCAGTCTGAATACTCATTGCTTAAAATAGGGTAGAAATAGCTTGACCCTAGCCCATCCAGATCATGTGAATTTATGATTTGCCCTCCTAGAACACTAATATATAGTTTGATAAAGAGCAGTCTTACTTTTCTTGTCTTTGCAACGAAACCACCAGAGAGCCAGAAGTAATAAGGCTACAGTTATACAAATGAGAATGAAGAGGGTGACCAGGACAGCTACCAGGCTAAAACCTTCCTCTGCACAGAAACGTTATTAAAACAACAAGGATAAGATGCAATACATCAATTAAACAGTGATGACCCTTTAAAATATTCAGTGATGTACCTTAGAGCCTTTATGAAGAGTGCCACATAAGTATCCTGCTGTATTAAAACATTCTAAGACCATTTATTGCAGTAAATTTTTTTAAAATGAGAACATGAGTACTTTAATGTGATTATCATTTAATATAAATGTCATACAAATATGTTGGCAGTATTGAAAGAATAAAACCAAATTATGATTCCTACTACATCACAATGTGATATTAAAAGTGAGAGTTGAGTGTACAGTATCATGATTAGTCATGTTGTCTTACCTGTGTGACAATCCTTCAGGGTGAACTCTGCTGTTTTGTTACTAACAGGGTTTTTCACCAGACATGTGTAGACAGACTCCTGGTTCTCACCCCCTGGTATGAACAGTTCTGACCCAGGAGTCTCTGACCCACCAGGGCTCCTCCAGAAGAACTGGGTCAGAGGATGGAGGTCAGCTGAACACAGCAGGGTGGTGCTATTGTTGTTGGAGTTACAGTATACAGACGGTTGGGTCACGGAATCTATGCACATGCAGGGGGAGAGGAATGGGGGGGAGAAACACACACACACACACCAGCACACACACACACACACAAGAACACACACACACACCAGCACAGGCACACACACACACACACACACACACACCAGCACACACACACCAGCACACAGACACACAAACCACACACACACACACACACACACACACACGCACACACACACACACACAGGACTCATTAGATACTGCGCCCATCAGTATACTGTTTTATTACATAAAATGTAACACCAGATAATCAGCTGTTCACACAACTGTTATTTTTAACAAATGCTTTGACTTTGCTCCGATATTTTAGCCTGACCATTTGACCCTTTGTCACAATACACTTTTGAACATTTGTTTTAGGGCTAATGTCAACTGACCATTTGACTTAAGGCTTCCTCAACGAGAGATGATGAAGATGAACATTTTGTGCTGACGAAGAGTATAACTATGACCTTGACAATGTCATATCAGAGATATGGTGGTTCAATCCATGTCAGGTCGGAAATGTTCTGCTCATGTAGAATTCTCTAGAAAGATTTTTACACAGCTACTGTTTACATATGTGGTATTGCTCCTTCCTCACCAGTCCCCATGGATCACATATCTGGTGTAGTCTAGGACTTAAACAAATTGTACAATAAACTTGTCAGTTGTAATGTCTAACAGCATAGTATGACAGGCACCAAAGTCCAGCCCCTGGGAACCTCTTCCTTGGTGAAAAGTGATTAGCAGTAATGGGTGTGGTGTTTGATTCTGAAGTAGATGCAATATCTATTACAATTGTTTCAGCACAGCCAGCAAATCATTGACCTTTGAAAGGATACACAGTCAAACTCAGATTATATCAATCATTGACAAAGCAGGGAGCAGAAAAGCGGTCAAAGTACATATTGTGGTTAATTTCTGTAACGTGATATGGCAGCATGAATATTACAGATGTGCACCTTTCAAAAAATATGATGCTCAATAAATGATCATTAAATCATGAGCAAACAGAAAAGTGCAGATTGAGAAGGCTATGCAGCTCCTAACTACATAAAAAGACTAAAGACCACAAACAACTGACAAACCCGGTCTACTAAAACATGTACAGTACTACAAAACAGAAGATTACAGATACAGAACTATACTTACCTATAACCTGTACTTCATGGTTTGAGTACCGCAGCTTGTCATTGAAGGCAGCTTCTAACTGATAGGTTCCACTGTCTGCATCAGTGAGACCTTTGATGGTTAGGTCTCCGTTGCTCCAATCCAGAACAGTCCTGCCATTATATCTGCCATACTCCATGTTACTACTCCCATCAAACTCCACCACCTTGTTACCATTGTGTTTCCACAAGATTTCATCCGGTTTTCCTGGGATAGTGGAGGTCAGGATGATCTCTCCTCCCAGGCCACCATACTGCTGTGCAGCTGTCTTCTCCACTGGGTACAGTACCAAGAGGATCAGCTGAAAACCCGTACATTGAAAAGTCTAGCATCCGCTAGACTTTGAATTATTTTATGTTTTGTGTGTGCAATTAATTCAGAACAACTTGTTGATGTTATTTCTTTACTTTGACATTATGTACTTTTTTCGATTGATCAGGGGCAAAAAGTCCTAATTAAATCAATTCTGGGTGTATGCTTCAAGACCATAAAATGTGGAAATGTACAAAGGGGCTGAATATTTTTGGGAGCCACAGGATACCGCTCTGTTGGAGACCATGATATTTTCACCACTGTGACATAATTTCTATGTTTCTGTCAATAAAAGCCTTGGAGAAGAAAACACGTGTCCAAACATACATAATATAAAAAAAAGATATTAATAAATTGCGGGGTTGGTTCTGCCAATTGGCAATGGTGCCCCCCAAAAAATACTACAGAGTAGTGGTCATATAGGGCCACTGAACATCTTGGGGTGGTTCACCAAAACCAAAATCGCAACAATTATATTAGGCTGTTGTAGTATATAGGCTAGTTGAAAACTATGTCAATATGAGAGTTAAGGAATCACATACTGATATAGTTTAGTTTCTTATTTTACAGTTAATGTTACTTATTATCTGATGTGTATATACTAATACCCATACAGTTAACATTTTGAACTCTACAAAATTCCAGTTTAAATCTGTTATGCATCTTTATATACGGTATGTGTGTTAGGCTATTCATAATCATAATTATGGCTATGAATTTATCTCCTTTTACATTAACTATCATGAAAATGTACACATATCATTGTTTTAAATAAATAGTATCCTACCTAAAGTAGCATTTCAGATGGAAGCAAATGATGCGTTCTCAAAAGTCTATTGGGTGGGTGGCAGTAGCCCTCTGTCATGACAATGCCTAATCAACGAACGGCATTTATAAATGCGTCAAATTTTCAATGCCACGCATGTTTTTATGAGGTAGCTTTATGTTTTTCTCTCTTCGAACTTATAACGACAACAATCTCAGATCATTTAGGTGCTAGAAGCATCTCGAATGAATCCGGACAGTTTTCATGTTGTTGGAATAATTGCTTTTTGAGATAATGAGGGTAAAAGTTATTCAAATAAATGCACATATAGGTGAGTTTAAGTTTTAATAATGGAATAATAATCGACATTAATATAAATGGAACTATAGTGTTCAACTGCCAAATCAATACCAACTGTCAAATCTGGATGTATCATTAAGTAGCACATGTCCACCCCAAGAAAATAAATTAACTTCAAAACCTAACTAAATAATAGACGCCATTTAATAGATGTTCATGCATTATTCATACTATTATTTGTGGTACAGTCAAGTTGTAATTTATAGTCAATTTATTGGTAATTGTTATACTAACTGAATAGCCAATAATCCGTTGGAAGACACGGAGCAGCCAAGACTATCCGTGTTTTAAGTAGCTCAATATCAACCGACCAAATAGCTACATTTCAACAAATTAATAAAAGTAACTACGTTACTCACCGAGAAGAAAAATAACAAATGTCATGAAGACAATCAAGAGAGTTCGGACTGCCATTTTATTCGCTCCAGGTTTTGTTATAGTGAAAGTGAAATTCCATGTATTCCCACTTAACACAGAACGTTCTCTTAACGTTCCACAAGGACTTTTTGGTTCTCAGCTAAATAACTTTCTCAGAACATTATTCGCGGCTTAGTATATTTGCTGTGTCCAAATAACTTTTCAAAAAGGGAGCAAGGATTAAATGTATATAGTAAGTGACCCTCGGCTTCATATCGTCAATATCGAACCATCTTTACATTGATGCATCCTTCAGGAAATGTTTCCACAAAAATCGGCGAGGAAGGTCAATGATTGTTTACAGGCAATACAGAATATTCCACTCCCTCAAATACTTAATTTACCATTGGTGGAACTGAATGTGTTCCTCGATATTAACACATTTGTTAACGTGTTTTTTTTTAATCCAGGTAGTCAGTACATTGAGTTGATAATTTAATTTCAGCATTGAGCTCGTTGAGGGCCTATAGTAATTTATAATAATCTCAGACCATTATGAGGCTCAAAACCTGCAGATAAAAACAAACATAGCCAAAACCTTATAGTCTTACATTAAAATTAAAAAAAGCATTGGCAAGCACATCAATTGGAAAGCACAACAATAATTTTAATCTCTCCATATGATAGTAAAGAAAAAAAATCTGCCTCTCTCCAAAACATCAAAACACTGAATGGGTCAGATTAAGAGAAAATTCTTAACCTATGCAAATGTTTGGCAGAATTGTTTAAAAAAGATACATCCAGAATAGTTTTTGGTGCCACAATTAGGAACAAAAAACAATATAAAAAAACAGAATCAAACGGCCACTCTAACTGAGCTTCAGAGTTTCTCTGCAGAGATGGGATAACCCGACAGAAGGAGAACCATGTCAGCAACATTCAATCAATCAGGCTTTTCTTGACTAGTTACTCATGGGAAGACTCTTGATGTTTCCAAACTTCTTCCATTTCACAATGATGTAGTCAACTGTGATCCTGAAAACTTTCACTGCGTTAGTATTTATTTTATAACCTTCTCCAGGTCCATGCCTCAACACCACCTCAGAGGTCTATAGAGTTTTTGGTTCTAACATGCACTATGGTGTGGGACTATAAAAGAGATGTGTGCCTTTTAAATCACATAAAAAAACTGAATTTGACACAGTTGGACTCCATTCATGTTCTCCAGACATTTCAAGGATGATCAAATGACAGAACAGATCTGAGCTCAATTTGGATGGTCAGGGCAACGGGTCAGAATGTGTACGTACACGCGATATTTCAGTTTTGCTTTTCAAAATCCAGGCAAACATTAAAAAAACGTATGTTTCCATGTGACCTTATGGGGTAGTGTGTAGATTGATGGCAAAATATACTTTTAACAAATCGAGTCTGCAATGCCACAACATGTGGAGACAGTGAAGGGGTCTGAAAACTTCCCAAAGGCACCATATGAATCAAACTGCAGTTTCCTTTGTATGTAGTGCTGACATATATTTACATGATTTATGTGCTAGTGTTTGTGTTGTCCTGTTTTCTGGTAATTGTGTGTGTTTGACCAGTTGGTGAAAAAATCTGAATAAAAGAAACATATAAGGTACTTACCTTTCAGCCCACACCACCTGCTAGCCAATAAAGCGGTTATGAAGACATTAATGAGAATGATAGAAAGATAGCCAGGACTCATTCTAGAAAACATGTTATCGTTTGATTATAAACTTTCCTGGCACTGACATTAAAATAAGTAACAAAAGACAGGGGCCAATATTTCGTCAGTCATAACTTTATAAATACACAGTAATGAAACTCAGAGCCTATTTTAATATTATATGAGTATCCGAGATCTGTTTAGAACTACAGCAGATGCTTAGCATTTTCAGACCGTTTTAACCTCACTCTTTATGTAAATTGTCTTTATAAGGAGGACTTCAACACCATGAACTGGGTTCTTTCTTGCAATAAATGCATTGCACTCTAATCAAATGTTATTGTAAGGGATTAAATAACAGAACTATATTGTGCATCCACATCCCACTTCCATTCTTAACACATTGTGACTTCATCTGACTAGATTCACACGGGTCTCGATGAACGAAAAATATTAAAGTTCAAAATCTGTACATTGTGTAATTCATCTTTGTTCAGAACAGGACTCCAATGGCAGAGCTGACAATTCTGTTATTTGCTGGTGAATGCTAATCGAGCTGCACAGTCCGGGTCTGTGAGCACAGGTCCCACTAGAGGATTTCGGGCCTTAATGCAACCCTCATGGAGTCTGTTTCTGACTGGTTGGTCCGAAACATGCACACCTTGATCATTGATTTTACTTTGTACTATACTATAATGATTATGTGTTCCTTATTGTCTTTTTATCTGTGTAGTTCTCTGACTAGGTTACACAATGGAACCTAACCCTAACTGGTACAACTAGTTCTTGTCCCCATTTATGTAGTGAAACTGAAAACCAAGATAAGGCATAACATTTGTTTCTGTAAATTTTACTGTTTGTAGCTGCAATGGTTAGAGGAAAGGGCACATTTTGTTTACAATTCTTAGCATTAAATCCAAGTATATTCAGTTTCTCTGGATTTACTATTCATGTGTTGGAGCAAAATTAACATTTTTGAAATGTTTTATAGAAAATAACCACTGGTAAAAATTAGCAAAAATATATGTATTGTTTTCAGACCTCAAATAAAACAAATTTATATTTATTTTCCAACATCAAAATACAAATGTTTTACTTATGAAGAAATCTATTGTCAGCTCCTTGTGCAGACGGAGACGAAGCAAGAGACAGTTTCTGTGCAATATTCATATATTTAATGATTGAGCTGACTTTCGCTCAGTGTAGAGACAATAACACGCAAAGACAGGGGGAACAGAGGATACATATATATGTGGAATGGTAATGACTGGATGAGAAACAGGTGCGCTAAACAGGACAACAGGTGCA
>JACXGJ010003446.1:0-53675 GCA_016801105.1 Esox niger
TACTGTGAATATACTGTCTGACACTGAGAGGTGTACTGTGAATATACTGTCTGACACTGAGAGGTGTACTGTGAATATACTGTCTGACACTGAGAGGTGTACTGTGAATATACTGTCTGACACTAAGAAGTGTACTATGAATATACTCTTACCTTGAGAGGTGTACTGTGAATATACTCTTACCTTGAGAGGTGTTCACACGATTTGGATAGTTGTACAAAGTGGGATTAAAATGTATTAATTTTTCAATCATTTCTCTCAACAATCTCCACAAAATACGATATAATGTCAAATGCTAACACCGCTGATTAGTATTTTTTATTATTATTAATAATGTCAGATAAAACAATAATGTTCCTTGCTCAGATGCCAACTCACCTTCTTTACACAGCTTTCAAAAGGCTTGACAGACAGTGTTGTTAATGTGTGCTTGATTTCAGTATTTGAATGAATGACATACATAAATAATTTAAAGCCCTATTATTTTGCACGGTGTACGTGTAGCTTACGTGATTTGTTAAGTAAAATAGCACTGAACTAATTTAGACATTACCTACCCACACGGAAAACTCACGCAAAACATACAGCTCCGAAAAAAATTAAGAGACCACTGCACCTTTTTCTTTCCTTTCCAAAAAAGTTGAAAAGGAAAGTTGAGTGAGGAACAAAGCATTCAGTTTTCAGTGGTCTCTTAATTTTAACCATTCTGTTCCTCACTGGGACCTTCCTTAGCAACTTTTTCCAGAGCTGTATATGGACATATATAGGATTTCTCAACATACATTTACATTTATGTGCCCGGAATATGTTCATGAAATATAAACTTGCTCTCTTTACAATATCATAATACAATGCATGCAATATATTTTAACATTGAATATTAACTGTTAAGATAATGAAATATATGAATATGTAGTTCTTTAAGCATTTCTCATCAACAAATCATAAAATTAACCTTCAAGACATTATTTTCCAGAGAATCTCCTTGTTATAGTGAGTTTAACTTATTATAATTAACAAAATGGGGAGCAAACCAACATTACCACCTAGGCCTTATTGCATTACATTAATTACTGATTTGTAAATTGTACAGTAAGTATTTGCCATAATTTCAATGAAATACATTGTAAACCTACGTAAAGACACAACTGGTCAGTCATCTTCATTCAATAAGGATCTTTATTCACAGTAAATTTATTCACAAAAAAATACACATTGACTTTAGTCACTGTCAAGCAGCATATAGCAAATTTCTTTGTTTCAATATAATGAACCACTTTGTACTCCAAGTTTACATTTCAAACATATGCATCCATTTTAACACAGTATCATGAATTACATGTCCCTCTGAAAAACTACTTCAAAGAAAGTTAACATAATAAACACATGACAGGAAACAGTACAAAAACGGAAATATATCAATCTGGTGTAAATGCTAAATGCATATTACCAACAACAATTTTGTAATTTATGTAAATATATTTAAGACAGATATTAAAACCTATTTTAAAACGGCATGAATCAAATATGCAAACCTTTGTATGAAATACATGGCCATACATTAGTAATACATACAATACATATATTAGTATATATAAAATAATATATAGGCACATATTAAAAAATTAATGTTTTAGAAAAATATGTCAATATATAATACTTCCATGTGGGTAAATAAAACTCTTTTGCAAAGGCTATATTTTAGTGAATAATTTCAGTTAAACATATTTGTGTACATCATAACTGTGATATTTATATATTCTTTAATTAAATACATTTGAGCTGTAATGTCCAAGGGTTGAGTACTGATTATAACCAAATCATATTGCCAGTATCTCACTTCTGTTTCTTTGGAATTGCATCCACATCATGGTGCTGCTTTCTCACCATTTTCAGGGGAAAGAGGGGTCACTATTCATCAGATGTGTCCTGTATCCATTCTGTCTCTCTGTTATCTGCCAGCTCCTAGGTGATTCCCAATTCTCTCTGTTCAGTTCATGAAAGTCAAATCCCAAGTGTCACATCAGATCAGTTGTTTGACTGTTGTGCCTGATGTGTGTCAGAATGTGTGTGTGTGTGTGCGTGTGTGTGTGCGTGCGCGTGTGTGTCGTAAAGTGAGAGAGAAAGAGAATGTGCATTGCTGGACTTAGTTCATGGACTGTATTTTCCTGTGTTGGACTCTGAGGGGGAAAGGGAGACAGAATATAAAATGTGGACAACATTCCTGAGAGCCTGTCAGGGCTGCATACAGGGGTCTGTTTACATGGCGATGAGAGGGCAGTTGTGCATGTGAAGCCATTCTGCTTCTTAATACATGGCGCTACATATTCTGATTGATGGCCTTTCCCTCTTCATTCTCCAGGAAGGCTGAAGTGGGCCTGTATAATGTGGGTGACACGCATTTTTAAGGAATCTTTTACTCTGTGGTGTTTTGACATTTTACACCTTATCGCCGCCCCCAGATTTTCTGCGTGAGGAGGTGGTGGTACTCCTCACTGCCCAATTCATCACCCTCTTCAACCAGACAGCCCTGGAGGTGAGAGCAGCTACAACGCCATACATTTTTTACACAACAGCCAAAAGATGGATGATCAGTCAGGGTGTGAAGCTCTGGGTCCTGACTTAATCTATTCCTCCTACTATACTCGGGAAGGAAACAGTTTCCCAGTTAACCCAGTTCAACCACCTTTTGCTGAAAAATGCATTGAAAGTATTGGAGATGTTTTTGTATTTTTTTACCTCATCAGCCAATCAGAGTTGAACCATTTATTTCACCAACTGTATCACTGCATCATACCATCACCGAATCATTCCCTGCATCCAAATGGAGTTTTTCCTGTCGTCACCTCCCGCTGTAACTATTCCCCAGGCTGTTGCTGTAAATGAAAAGTGTTCCCATTCAGTTTCTCTGGGGGAAAGTCGCGTCAAATAACCCAATTAAAAAAGATTCCAGCTTTCTCTTACCATCAAAATAAATCACAGACCGTAACCACGTCATACGTTAACATTACTTAACAACCTTCCGGTTCATTTTCCTGTTTTCCACTGTGTACTGTGTGGGTGGATAACTTACACTGGTATGAGGAAGTAAATCAACGGTGATGTCATTTTCTGTCTCAGACCATGGTGACGCCCCTGACCCAGCATTCCTTTGGCTTCGGGGAGCTGGCTAACAGTCTGATGTACAGCCTCTGCGGCGTGGAGGTCATCCTGGGCTTCCTCTTGGTACGCCGGATCAGCAGTCTGATGGAGGACCGCGTGGTGCTGGCCGTGGGTCTGCTGGTCTGCAGCGTCGCCTGCATCTGGTGCCTCTTCTTCCTGGCCGACCCGCAGGGTGAGTGGCCTGCGGGCGGGTAGTCCCGGGTATGTGGGGAAACCTCAGGGCCGGTGTGAATGGGCCTTGAGGTGCCTCAGCCGTCACCCCCGGCAACGGCAGACCAGGTCGCCGCGTCACGGTGGTGAGCGTTGCGTCCGCCGAGCGTTGCGTCCGCCGAGCGTTGCGTCCGCCAAGCGTTGCACAAAGTGACACACAACCTACGGTGAAGAGCGCACAGCGACAGTCTCGCTGGCGCGTTCCAGGGCCAGCACGCACACGCATTTACAAACGCAAACAAACACACGTACGGTACCAGTTAAAGGTGTGTGTGTCAAAACAAACATACTGTATGTACAACAGCACACACACACACACACACACACACACACACCTGCGTGCATCATTCCCCAGAGGGAGTTGGAGGCATTGCCAAGGATTTCGCCGACGCCACCTGGTCTGATGGTTGCCTCTGTCTCCAGGTGGATACTCCTGGGAGCTGACGGCCTTCGTCATCGGAGTATTCCTGCAGCTGCTGGGGCTGCCGTTTGTAGCCGTTTCCCAAGTGTCGCTCTTCTCCAAAGTCACCGCCGAGAAAACACAAGGTGGGTGTCTGAATGGGACACCGATTCATTCTTGACATGGCCGTTTGATTCTTGACATGGCCGTTTGATTATAAACATGGCTGTTTGATTCTTGACATGGCAGTTTGATTATCAACATGGCTGTTTGATTCTTGACATGGCAGTTGATTATAAACATGGCAGTTTTATTCTTGACATGGCAGTTGATTATAAACATGGCAGTTTTATTCTTGACATGGCAGTTTGATTCTTGACATGGCAGTTTGATTATAAACATGGCAGTTTTATTCTTGACATGGCAGTTTGATTCTTGACATGGCAGTTTGATTATCAACATGGCTGTTTGATTCTTGACATGGCTGTTTGATTCTTGACATGGCAGTTTGATTATAAACATGGCTGTTTGATTCTTGACATGGCAGTTTGATTATAAACATGGCTGTTTGATTCTTGACATGGCAGTTTGATTATAAACATGGCTGTTTGATTCTTGACATGGCAGTTGATTATAAACATGGCAGTTTTATTCTTGACATGGCAGTTGATTATAAACATGGCAGTTTTATTCTTGACATGGCAGTTTGATTCTTGACATGGCAGTTTGATTATAAACATGGCAGTTTTATTCTTGACATGGCAGTTTGATTCTTGACATGGCAGTTTGATTATAAATATGGCTGTTTGATTCTTGACATGGCAGTTTGAATCTTGACATGGCAGTTGATTATAAACATGGCAGTTTGATTCTTGACATGGCAGTTTGATTCTTGACATGGCTGTCAATAATCAAACTGGCTTTTTAATGCTGTATCATAATCAGAGTGGTTGTTTAATGCTGTATCACTCTTGATAGGTAAGCACATCATTGTGTGTATTATATAATAGACTGACGATAATCTTGATTCATGAGTATATTTTTGTATTTAGACCTGCTATTTCCTAGACGCGGAATAAAAAGAAGGGTATTCAATACATACACACTACATAAACCAAACAATAACATTTTTGTTTTGTTTGCGTTACATTAACCTTCTGAGTATAACAGATGGCAACAATGCGCTTTTGTGAAGGCTTAGTCAATCTCAGTTAATCAACCTCTTTGACTAACCAAGCCGCTAACCAGGGAATAATGCAATGAGCCTCTGACTCATCACAATGCATTATGGGTAGGATCATTAACTAGGAGAGGGCACTAAGGCTTTCAAATCACTAAATGGACATTTATTTTACAGGAAGGAGAGGTAATTAATCACTATCGTGAATGGAATTGATTGTTTCTGAGTGTGTGTGTGTGTGTGTGTGTGTGTGTTCTTGGTGGCGTCTAGGTTTTAGTCAGGGCGTAAGGCGCTCAGTTGGTGGCCTCGCTACTATCCTGGGGCCTCTCTGGGCTGGAGGACTGACTGACAACTTATACCTGATGCTTGGAGTGATGCTGGCTCTTCTCCTCATGATCATAGTGAGTAGAGTGTGTGTGTTTGCGTGTGTGTGTTTGAACGCGTGAGTGTGGGTGTGTGTGTGTGTGGCTGCGCAAGTGTCCCTATTCAATCATCCATTAAACATTTATAGAGCTTATAATCTATCAATCTACATGTTTCCTTCACAGCCGTTCAGCCCCTTTCCACTTTATCAGGTGACACATGGTAGGAACTAAACTGTAATAAACGGATTTCACTTCCCCTTAAAATTCATTGGTATTTCCAGGTGATGATGATTCTATCGTACGATCGCCTCGTGAAATCTAAGGTTGTGCAACACGCCCAGAGCTCAGACAATGATGAGTAGACCATGGCTGTGTTCAGCACAAACAGTTTCAAAACAACCTTCCAACATGAGTCCATGTTTTCCATTTTGTTACGGCGGTGCTGAACAAGGCCCTGCTGTCTCTCTGAATCTAAGCCAGTGACCTAGGAAAGGTCAAACGTGAGGTGATAGGTGTGTCCACATGCTGCAAGGCAAAAGGCATCCAGCCAGTGACTGATTCAACTCATCCCCTCGGTGGAGACTGATTCAACTCATCCCCTCAGTGGAGACTGATTCAACCCATCCCCTCAGTGGAGACTGATTCAACTCATCCCCTCAGTGGAGACTGATTCAACCCATCCCCTCAGTGGAGACTGATTCAACTCATCCCCTCAGTGGAGACTGATTCAACCCATCCCCTCAGTGGAGTCATTTTACTAAAACAGTGTATCTATTTGCATATTTTAGCAATTAAGTTTGACACAGACCTCGTCAAAAGTATTGGCACCCTTGATTTTTAACCAAATTATGCAAATTGTCTAAACATATACGTTGAAATTTAGCATAGTATTTGGACACCAAAATTCTTAATTTCACTCATAATACCAGAAAACATTTGTATTTGATTCAGTACCTAATGTATCTTTTTGAATCGGAAAGTAGACAGAAATGTCACTGAAAGCCTTTTTGAAATCCTAAACTTAAAATGTTGTTGCCAAAATGAATGCAATCAGTGCTATGAATTGGTATGGATGAGCTTCCTGCATGTTGGTACTGGCATTTTGCTCACATTCAAATTGCTCTGGTTCTCCAAGATTTGAAGGGTGCCTTAAAACTGCTGTTTTCACATATCTCCACAGGTTTTCAGGGGGAAATAAATTACATAAACAGATTACATGGGTGCCAGTACTCTTGACCAAGACTGTGTACCAGTTGCATGTTGTGTGAGAATTTTTGTGACCTGAGGATGTAATTATGAACACACTATAACATGATGTCCAGCTTGTACACAAGGGGGCGCTGGAGCTTTGTGTTGGAATATCCAGAGATGTTATTGAATGTTGAAAAAAGTTTTCTAACCTCTATCTATAGTGTACACATTATTAATGGAGAACATTTGTTGTCTTCATATCTGCAATGCCCTCTTTTCTGCTTTCCATGACTTTTCTTCTGTTCATTTTCTTCAACCTAGATCTTGAACTGTCAATTAATATTGTTTTGCCAAGAGGAGTAGCTTTCACCTCTTCTGTCCAGTTCAGAGCACTGTTGAGAACAGATAAACCCGAAGGTTATAGCTGAATATACTGTTTGAGTATCATGAATACATATGCATCCATGGTAAAAATGTCTCGCTGAATTTGAGAGATGTTACATTTAATCAGGCCCATCCCTCAGATTTGACCAAATCATTGGCAGCTTAACTGTTTTGTTGTTGTATCAATCAAGAACAACAGCTTTAATGGTCCACATTAAGTAAGAGCATGGATTAGCAAGTTGCACTACAAGCAAATACGAATCAATTTTTGAAACCATTTGTAATGGTCAGTGAACGTGATAAATCATGAAATGTCCAAAATGCAACACAGGGAAGCCCACGGTGCTCTGTGGTGAAACTGAGGGAATGGATCTGTACTGTAGCTGGTTGCGGTACATTTACGTATTCTGTCTCCCTCCAGTTCCACTGTCAGAGGCAGTAGGCGTTTGCTAATTGGGCAAACATGCTATGGGGAAATGGGCAGGAATTCTACAACCATGAGTTTGCTGTATACTTACAGCCTGTGCTTTTGTGTCATTCCACTTGACATTTGGCAAGAGAGGTGAGGTTTTCGTGGCTCTGGAGAAGCCTGCCCATCAACGTCCATGCTTAAAGATGCAGTCTGGGAGTTTTGAGATATTTGTTTTTAAACCGGTTTGTGCCGGTTGTGTGTGATGTGTTGTTTATATATATATCTGCATAATCTATAAGTGGAATCACTATTATACCACACTTTGCCTTGGAATTATATGTTTGAGTGACTGTAATTTTGACGCCATGGGGTGCGTAATCGTCACCTATGTAAAACTATTTCCCTGGAACCTGTTTTGGCCCGGCAGCACTACTTATACAACGAGTGGCCAAATCTCCCAAAATGTATCTTCAACCGCTTCCCCAAATATAGTCGCTTCCTGTCAGTGTACAGAGCTGGACGAACACTGCCTTTTTTTCTTAACATGGCACTTAAGGGTTCTGGAAAAGTTTCATACAAATAAAATGTATTAAATGATTATTTTAAAACTGTTTTATATATTTATTCATGTGAAGTGAGTTGCCACTGATTAAAACACACTATGGTATTTTCATTCGATTTAATTTAGATTAGGTTGAAGAAATGTTTGGTTAATTCTTAAACAAATTACAGAACAAGATGGCCAACCATGTCATTTTTAAGAACTTAGGCCTGAATTAAATTAATTGCAGCAGAATGAGTTTCCGTCAGGATATTACCACTGTATTTACCACTGTATTTAATGATTGAAAGTGCATAATTATCCAAATACAAACCAACACACCCAATACGCTGTTCGATTTGCACACTTCAAAACTATACTTTAAACGTTACTTTCTGCTTTAAAAACAGGATTACATTATTATTAGTAGTAGTTGGGCTTGTAGTCTAGTTTAGTGTGGTCAAGTTTAGTTCTTGATCGAATTGGGGTTTTTAGACAGATACATCCAAAATAGATTTATTCACCCATTAAAAAAGAGACAATTGGGGACCTTTAAATTCTTTAAAGACAAATTGTACTTTCCTGTCACAAAACCGGCTCAGGCTTTTAAAAAATCTGATTAGTGCCACATAGGTGTCGACAGTAACACTGTGGTCCGATTCATGAAAACATTTTCATGGCTGATTGCCTGCAAGTGACAAAACTCACCATGACTAAAATGGGCAAGTCAATGCCCTTGTGCTTTTATCTTACATATTCCCTGTTGGACAGTTATGTACGCCATAAAAAATTAAAGAGCCAACACAAAAGAGCCATTTGAAGATCAGACCCAAAGTGTTTGTTTGTACAGCAAAGGATGCTCCTTTTCACTGAGGTGAATCTTCTAGAAACAAGGCAGTAGGCAGGATTTAAGGATATATGAGTGCAATCGCTGTTGAAACAGGTTTCTTAACATAACCTATTCCAAAAGGACGGTAACTACATTAGGATTACCTAGCTACTACTCTGCGCCAACTGACATCAAAGGGTATATTCAAGAGACCACTACATTTTAGTGATGATCCTCACTTACAGTTGTTTGTCTATCTAGCTGAATAACGATATCTAATTGTAAGTTGAATGACAGAGATTGATTGTAAATTGAATTACAGCAAATAATTGTAAGTTGAATTACAGCAATTGTCATTTCGAATTATATTGTCTGCTAAAAGAATCTGGTACAATAGAAATGTTGCTTACTGCCAAGTTACCCTAGTATGCTGTAATTACATAATTTGTTCCCCTTTGTGACTTTAGGAATATTTAATACCAAGTGGAATTCCCATTTCTAAGCAATGTTTTAGAGTCATTTAATGTTGGACTGTCTAGACCGAGCGCAGAAGGAATATTCACCCTTGAAGAAATCCACTCTGAGGGTAAATTAACTTTTTGTCATCTGACAAAGATAAAGGCAAGTGAGCTGCAAGAATAACAGCATATCATTTGACGACAGCCGATATATTACAATTATCTCTTTAGGAATACAATGGTAGACTACAGGAGCCTTTTTCCTGATTGTATTATTTGTCTTGTAGGATTATTGCTAATGGTCCGAGGATGATTGATGACTGAGTCAGAAGAGAAATATGGAAGAGACTTAAGAAGACCAGAGATATTCATTCCATATTTCATTTTTAGTATTGCATATGTAGAGGAACAGAGAGTTTTGCTTTAAAGATATATTTATGAGTAGTTAGGATTTTAATGAATACATTCTTGTGAATATAAAATGTTGTTAGGTTTGGTTGGTGCTTTGAAATATTTATCAACACCTGAGCTGTCGAGTGACCTGGAGGAGTCCATTTTAGCCTTTTTCCTGAATCCTAAATGGTTTTCAAGCATTTATTCTAGCACAGCTATTGCACTTCATTCAACTAACATATAAATGTCTCAGTTAGGTTAGTTAGCAGCACTTGGCAGGCACAACAGTTGGGGTTTGTGGATCTCCAGGCTGAAAGTCCAGGAAAGAAGATACCTATATCTTCTAATTGCCTTTTAAGAAGGATCTTCTTAGTGACGACGAGCCTCGCTTTGCTGACTGAAATAGGGTCAACCATTGAACCCATTTTAACTGACAGGTGGCTGATGACCCACTGCAGCTTGCCCACAGAGCCAACCGATCCGTGGACGACGCTGTCAGTTTGGGCCTTGTGGACCGATCGCGGACTTTAGCTCTGCGTTTGACACCATCATTTGCGGAAGTCCTACAAGCCATCGTCTCCCAGCTGAATGTATCTGGTTCCTTCTGTCAGTTGATCACTCCCTGACTAACAGACTGAAACAAGTGAAGCAGGAGAATTACCTTTTGGACTGCAGCCCCCTCGTCTCATCTGTCCGAGCAGTTCCTGGATGGAACCACGGCAACCATTCTAGGTTCTGTGGAGAGGTGGGGCACCAAGCATAATTTTATTTGGGGCCACCTCTCCTTGCATTCCCTAGCAGTCAGGGGCCCATAGCGTCCGTTTATAGTGCCCTGGAACTCATCACAGGGAAAAACACGAGAGGAAATACACATAAACTTGAAACACCGGCACAATTGACAGTTGAGCCGTTATTTGAGCTGAACTAAATCACCCAGGGACCATCATCTCACTCAGGTAGGTGCGCTTCAAAACAGCGTCAGGAAAGCGTTCCGTTGGAGGTACTGGTGACAGCCAGCTGAGTCATGACCGAAACCTGCCACATGGACGGTCTCATTCCCCTCAGTGAGGAGCTCAGGAACAGCCAGCTGAGTCATGACCGAAACCTGCCACATGGATGGTCTCATTCCCTTTGTGAGTCCCTCAGGAGCAACCAGCTATCACAAACAGACTAGTGGTGGACCACACCCGAAAACAAACCACACAGGACTTAAGCCAGGTTTGTGTACATTATGTAGGAATCCGTGTTGCGCATGGAGCTGTGAACCGTGTGAGCTTGGTGGACAGGTGCACTTGTTGGGTGCAGTCAGGGTACACACATACATGTTGTTCAGCCAGACGTGTCTCTGTGGTGGGCGGTTTTGTGGTAGACCTGCTGGCAACACCGCTACATCAGGTGACACCGAGTGTGTGCAAATGTACTTAGATTCATGCTGAATGTCTACACAGTAGCCCCTTACAACGGCCTCTCAAAGGAATGAATATGTGTGTGCGTGCGTGGGTGGGCGCGTGTGGGCATCCTCAACTCTATAGGCCAGGGCCCTGCAGTACAGCCTCCGGCTGCTTTTATCACTGTGTAAAAAGTGGAAACGGGAGCAGCAGCAGGGTTGGCGGCTCCTCGTCAACGGACGCCGACCAGATTTATTGGCCCCGCCCCATAAGCCGCTTGAGTGGTCAACATTTCAGCCGGATGATTTTAACATGAGATTCAGGGTGGGGGGGGACGGTGCGAGCTGGCGGGATCCCTGTGATGTCAGGGTTTTGGAGGACGACCGCTGGGTTTTAAGCGACTAGCAAGTTTGTAAGCCGCGGCTTTTGTCAGGCGTGTCTTGTGTGTAAATCACTGTTTGTGCTGCATGGCACAGCCTCGGAAATACTGAACGAACCGTCTCCACCTACTCGTCAGTTGGGCTCTTCGCTGACACACAATCCTGTCTGAGTCTCAGCGAGAACGGATACCTCGGGGAGAACGGCTCGTGTTGGATTGGAGTCTCGGTTTAGTCACGCTGACACTTGTAGTTCATTGCCAAATGTGTTCTGTCCAGGCCTTTTGCTCGGCCAATTAGCAAGTCGACGCATTGAGAACCGGAGTGAATCGGTAACGTGAAACACAATGATTGAATGTAGGTTTCTGAAGCGGATGAAGCATTTTGATGTAAGGGCTATACCGCATGTCTTTCATGTGAAACGGAGAGCTGAAGTTCGTATAAAGGTGTGGGTTTCTTATATAATAGACCAGGGCACAGATCAGGCCCGTCAACATGTACTGTGAAAAGGTGAACCCTGAAGGTCGCCTGCATTCTACGGTCGGTTCATTCCTACAGCCCTCAGTCAGACAATGTTCTGGTACCTCTTTAAAAAGGCCCCTTCTATAAAAAAGCCTCTCAGAAAGCTGTTGCTGGAAAGCATATGGTAGCTTTTACAGTCAGGATCAAGGATCCAGTGTGTTCACATGAATCACGTCTCTGAGTCTTGATGCTTGCTAAACGTACACCTCACAAAGTACAACGTGACGTTGTCCAAAACCTCTTTCTTGACCGCGTGACCAGGAAACCCACTGATGAGAGATCATCTGCGCGGTACAGGCCCAGTCAGGAACAACTCCTGGTCCTTGGCCAGAGGATGACCTGTGTTTACTACTTTTCGGGTCGGCTGCACCTCCAGCCTCCAACCGCTCAGCGGTGACGAGACGTCTAATGAGAAAAACAAAGCCGGTTCCATCCACTCCCGTCTCACATCATAACATTCACCGGCTGCAAAAGACAGTTTCAAGCCATGAAAACAAAGTTATAACAAAAGCGCCGCAAATCGATAACCTCTTACCCCCGACATGGAAAAAAATCTATTAAGCCTAAACATTCAAAGCAGCATGACCAGTATTCTCTTATAGCAGATATTCCTATCGACAATATTAGATTCCCTGGAATACAAAAAAAGTAATTGTTAGTGCCTGCTGGTTGTGGTGTTTGTTGCTTCGGTCACGCTCTGTCTGTAGGCTTGTCCACCAGAGAGCATTGATCTCATTAACAGTGTGCGTGAAAGGATATTATAAAATGATGAGTTCTTCATAGGAGGTCACCCAGGGATCAATATAAAGCCCTCTGTAGTTTATAATCCTCAGGGCTGCAAGACCCTGCAGGACTTTTGGCGTTTATACAAGCGGCTATTCACAGTTCTGTAGAGATAGATGAATACATGGAACGATGGTGTGGCAGCGATGCCATATTGTGAGATAACAACACGCGCGCACGCACGCACTCACGTACACAGGCATACAGCTGCGACAGATATAGCAACACTCGTAATGTCTATGAGCCTCCGGTCTATACGCAAGTGGCTAATCCTGGAAAGGCGCTTTATTTTTTTAATTTTTTTGAGACAATCCCGAGGTGTGACCAATCACCATGGTGTATTTCTCTTGGTCTACGGTCCCCCCTGTAAAAGTGATGGATGGTTGTGTAGAAATGATCTGATTGCAAAAAGGCTTTGTGTGATACATAACACACCTAATTCAAACAATGCGAGGGGGCGGGGCCTCGTTAAAAAAGACTTCGCCTGTCGCCCTCTTTATTAACAACCGGTGTCGACTCTAAAGCGTTCAAGCTCATCTAACCCAAAATTAGATGGGCAGAACTTGCTTACATTTGGAACAGAAGTAATTCAGTTGTCTGCCCCATAAACTACGTCTTTGGGATATTTTAATGCATCTTGGAAATGTAAGCCTGTAAACGTACTGTAGATACGTGTTTGAAACATCAGCGGTCATCGACGGCTGTGTGCTTGTCAAATGCCTACAGTTACACAGAGCGTCAGTAGTTACAGTGATTGTAATCTGCTCCCCTGGCAAGTGGACACAGGCGGCCTCTAATTTCACCTAGTTTCTCTTTCGTTTATTTCAGCCTACCTTTGCTTAAGCGGTTTGGAAACGCCAGCAGACTGGTTGATGTGGTCCTGCGACACCCTCTCCCTGCCTCCGCAACGTGACCCCATTTGTGTTAGAACAGTGCTTGATTCACCCCTGAGCTCGGACAGTGAGCCTCAAAGCACACCCGGCTTAATATCGCTGCTTCCACATAACAGCGCCCCCTGCTGGCTCTACGCCTTTGAATTACCGGACAGGATGTTCGGGAGGCGTCCTCAGTTCAACGACCTGGCTGTTGGACCTAGAGTTGCTGTCTATGTTGACTCGGCGACATTATGGGGTAATAATGGATATTATATAATGAAACATGACGAGCCACATCCACAGGTGTCCACTGGAATGAATCAGCACAATCAATGGCGCGTAATAGAGCCGCGGCAGTGGGTCCCGTTGTAATGTGATCCATCTCTCACGGACCGGTCCTGGATCAGCCTGTTCCACATACCAGCCCCGAGGCTCCAGGGACCACACGGAACAGGACAGGCACGTTTCAGGACACCATCCAACAGCAGTCTGGGCTGTTAACCTTGTTCATGTGACACACAAAAGGGACTCGCGTGGGCAGATTGACATTTCACGCTGGGGTAACTCAAGAGACAGTTCAGGAAACTGCAGTTTTAATCCCAAAATCTCGATAAGAACATTGGTTACTGTTGTCGGACGACAAGGTACCACAGGATGTCCGTGGGGTCATGGTGACCCAAAATGTCGCTGGTTTAAATCCACGTCCCGGTCACCTCAAAGACTTTGAATCAAACTTTTTAGTGAGGTAAAGACGCCTTTGCTTTTTCCGCACAGCAGAGGTTGGAGAGAATAACACAACACGGGACGTAATGAACATGTTGCCTGCTAACCTCTCGTAAGACTGTGGATGGCATCCCATGAGTCACATTTGTAATTCGTTTATTCGGATTCCAATTAGCTCCGGCAGCAGCAACGTTTACTTTTTCACCGCGTCAATCAAGGTGACATTTCCCATCGTAATTGCAGTAGTTAGTTGTTTTTTTGCACACACGCCACTCAGTGGCAGACGTGATGTTGTCGGAAAGGCCTGGGATTTTCTCAAAGGGCACGCCCCTGTTTGCCTGCCTATTTCCACCCCCTCACATACCGTGTCCTCGGTTCAAGGATTACAGTTGTTAATATACATATCAGTTTGAGGATTAAAAGCCCCTTCTGCAATGGCAGGCTCCCGACCAAGCCTTGAATTAATTCGTATCAGTGTGGATCTGAGTTATGGGCTCGGGCCTGGTGTGATCGTGTGATCAAGTCTCAGTGCTGTTTTCCATAAAGTGCAGAGAGCAACAAAATCTGAGAATTTTACCTTAGATCTGGTATGTTTTCTGGGCCAATTAAGCTTTAGGGGTTTGTTTGAAGCTCTGCATTAAAGGGCAGGAGGCTGGCATCTAGCCTCTACCCAACTCAAGGAGGAGGAATAGAGGGGTAGACCCATGGGTTCCCATTCCCGGAGCTGGGGTGTGTAATCCAGTCTAACACGAATGCAAATCTTTTTTTTTCTCTGCCTTCACACAATGGCCTGCCTGTGTTGGAGGCCCAGGAAGAGGCCCAGGAGGAGGCCCAGGAGGAGGCCCAGGAGGAGGCCCAGGAGGAGGCCCAGGAGGAGAGCGAGGTGAACCTGGTGGACGTCTTCGGTGACCTGACGTAGAGTAGCCACGGCAAACGCAGCAGACCGGTATTCAAATTCGTGGTTTGGTTTGACGGTGCCAGACGGATAGGATTCGTGCTTGCTCCTTTGGGAGCGCTTCTCAAGCGTTTCCATTGTCCCAGGACACAATGTGAGCTCAATCAAGTGGATCCCAAGAATTTGAAGGGGCTATAATGATATTTGGCATGCCTAATAATAAACGATGCAAATCCAGTTGTGATGGCTGAGGTAAAAAAACATACCGGGTGAGGATGAGTAACAGTTTTCTCAGGCATTGTTCCTTAAACATCTCGCTAATTAGCCAGACATTATCACTGCTAATACAGTCTGTGAAGAGAGATGATACAGCATTGCCAGTAGAGGAACGATATGTGGAAACATATTTGGTACTTCCCGTGAGTCTCTGCAGGCAAACAACAATCTCAAGGGAAATTAAACGTTTTTGTCTTGTCTTTTTTGGTAAACTAATTTAAATCCTCTTTTAAAAAGGGGATATTTCTTCTTTCAGAATTGTATTTTTTATTTGTGACAGACATGTCTGCTTCTTGTGCTAAATATAAGAACTGCGCAATGAAAATAAGGTTTGATTTGATAATATGTTTGATTTTTCACTGAGCTTCATTGAATTTTCCCACAATGACTAGTACGGAAAACCAAACTGGAAAGGTTGTGCGTCGAGAATAGAACATCTTTCCCAGGGTTCCAGATCAGGGGTGTCAAGACACAGGGAACACGGTTTACATCTGTCGCCATGGTGCAGAGCTGTAGGATTAGGGCATGTGCTCTTCAACACACACTGAGGCTCCCCTCTTTCATCTTAAACATTGGATTAGATGGTTCTGTGAGCCTTTGTGCATATACTTGTGTGTGTGTGTGTGTGTCTTCATATGGATCCTTTTTACTCTGGCATCCCTGCATTCTATTGTGCGCAAGGACTGTCCATGTGCATCAGTTTGTTTGTATCCCAACCATAACCCTCCCTTGCTCTTGATAGCATTGTGGTGTGTGTGTTTCCGAGTGTTATTGGTGTGTGTTCTCCCCTGGTACCTTTTCCTCTGTGATGGCAGTTGACAGCCTACAGCTCAGCAGGAGGCCTTCAGTCCAATTTGCCATCGTTTGTCACCGTTTGTTCACCCAGCAAACAAATGTTGGCCTTCAATCTTCCCTGTTGGCAGCAGTCGTGTGGACATTACTGAATTCCTGCTCTCGTAACGTCGACGTCGACACACTCAGCAAACTATAACTTTATAAAATAGTTCAGGCCTGCGCTGAATGCCACATCTGCCCTTTGTAAGTCCGTCGTCTGACATTGAGGTGCACTTCGGTAATTCTCTTTGCATTATTAATGCAGGTTTATCATAAGGCTGTGGAAAATTGCTGTGACAGTTCTATTCATTGTCCCTATCGACTACGCCGGCTTTATCGCAAGAGCCCTCTTCCGCCATTGTGTTCTTTTTAGTTTGATTTGGTTTCCGCCAACCGACCGACGGATACGTCGTCCACAGCACAATAGGCACGCTCACTACTTCTGACCACAGACATTTGGGCCCCATAAAAATGAGGATGAGGACAATGTATCAGGTAGGACACATCTCTATTATGAGATCCTCTCATTCCTGACAAGGCATGTTCTGACAACCGCCGAGTCAGTTACGGCTATTTGACTTCGCTAATACTTGTGAAGCATTTAGCGCGTAACCTACCGATTCTTGACGAAGGCTACATGCCCAGTTCACGTTTGGTTTAACACAAGTATCATGTCTTCAGAACTGTAGGTTTTGGTTAGGGGTTAATATCACAGCGTTCGGCTGCCGTGGTGAAGCTACGGTACATAAATGCCCGCAGAAAGTCCAACGGTTGAAGATCTGTCCTGGTTGGTATGTGAAGCCATGTTTATAGCGACAGTAAACTGCCAGGTCATTAACTTTATGTGACTGGGACCCTAATGGTCAGGAATGAGTTCTGTCAATGGAGGGATCCAGTTTCAACACTCACTCTCCACCACGGTAGTTCATCGCTCAGTCCCAATCGGGTCGACCTGCTGTTCTGTATCATTATGTCTTAGAGGTGTCAGATGAGAAGAAAGCAAAGGACTTCCATTCGGTGCTGCACAGTGTCGATGCGTGACAAAGATTTATAAGGACAAAATGGCCGAAGCAGGACAACTAGCTTAGTTACCACTTCTCACCCTGAATGAACGGCACCAAATGTATCTTGTTTAATTTGCCCTCTACGATCCTATAATTAGGAAGCATTTGTTGTCAGGAAACACATACGTTGTAGATATTTACAAGAGCACAGTAAGCCTTGAAATAGCACGTCCTTTCTTTAACTCATACCAGTTTTGGGCTACCTGATTATAAATTCTCTCATTACTTTCACATAAAGGGTCTGATGTTGTGGGACCTACGAGGAAGGCCATTTGAGCACAGGCAGTGGTTACTGGGTAATTGGAGACAGAGATGTTGAAATGGCAGTATATTATCAGCCCAAAGTAAATACCGACCTTGCTACTTTTTATGTTTCTTTGCCTCCGGGGCTGTTGGGCTTGCGCTGAAGGCATATAGCTCATGGGATATTTATTGCGGACATAAATCCAATGTTTAAAGCCTGTGTGCAAATGTGTTCAAGATGGTCCTGCTGATACTGTGATGTAGGAATTACAAAAACACAGTAAATCCATGTATGATATTTGACATATTTGATAAATGCAAATACGCTGGAACGAGGAGATATCGTGTCCACAGGCATTTTCAATCGCCATATTGATTTTTCAGATGAGGGTAGTTTGGGTAAGTACAAATACAACGGAAGGAAACGGACCAATCACAGGTCACCGCTGACCCCGCTTCCCTAATTAAATCAGGGGTCCTCTTAACTTGATTTCTGTGTCCTCGCGTGTTCGTCCAATGAATGCCCAGTGCCGTGACATGTCTGAGGTTTGAAAAATAAACCTTGAATGGGGAGAGATCCGGAATCAGATCAAGTATTCATCAGATGGTTAGCAACCTTAATGGAGAGCACGCTGCTCACATGCTGAGCGGCTTCTTCAGGTGGGAGCAGACATTTGATTACACAGAACGTTCAGTGGCCTCCATCTGCTGCTCAGTACCTACATGCCGGATGTTATGAAGACTTAACCCGGAGGATCAAAAAGGTCTGAACAGCATTCCTCTGCCTGGTCCCAGTCATTTCCGCGTTCAAAGGACAGTGGAAACGTCCATGTTCCTTTAATAAGGGCGTAGCTGCTTGGCTCGGTGTGCTGGCAGCAAAGGTCCGTGATTTCGTCACTTAGGCATGTCATGGTTTTGTTTCATTTTATAATTGGACAATTTTTATAAAGGCCCAGATTTAACCAGAAACAAAGACCATGTCTTTATCCCTAAATCAGCAATGTCAGAGTGAATGGAGAGTACAAAAAACAAGTAATATACTGTTGAGGTTATCACTAATTCTATATTTGACCTGTTCTGAATGGGCCTCAATGTGATCCTATTCATCAGTCTAGCTGTGTCCATGAATGATTACTTTCAGGCTTAAAAGCAGTGATGAATACCTTTGTTTCAAACATCTATCACTGTTAAAGAATTAAGGAATAGCTGAGGATTTTGGAAGTTAAGCTCCAGATGAACTTTTTGTTATAGTTTTAATGTTTCTACAGCCAGTATCATTGATGATAAAGTTGGTTTTGAGACCTTCTGTGGACTACCATTTTCACGAGCACCAAAGACTTCTAGTCAGTGTACTACTGTGAGTTAGGAATTGTACTAACGCTGGTTGGAAAGTGCCTTCAAATTCAATGTGGAGCAAGTGCTTAATTTTCCCTGAATCCTACTAAAACAGGGTTCTAGATAAAGTACAGAAACACATATTTGATCAGAGTTTATTTCAGTTGCCTCAAATTCACCGTCCCCCTTTAAAATACAAACAGCGAAAAATATGTATTTTCCGCTTGCATGATAGTGATTTGCAAACCCCTGTATCTGTGAGACAATTACGTGGCCGTTGATATAATGAGAGACAGGCTGTTGATATAATAAGACAGAGGCCTTTATCTGAAGTGGAATGAGATTCACTAGGGCTCATCTTCTCTAGCTGCTCTGATATACATTCGCCAGGGACTATGAACCCTCCAGCATAGCAGTTCATAATTTATGTCCTTATAGAGTCAAAGCAGTTCGTTATTCATTTTTTTACAGGGTCACAGCAGTTAATTATTTATTTCCTTATATAGTCATAGAAGTTCAACATTCATTCCCAAATAGAGTCATAGCAGTTAATTATTTATTTTCTTATAGAATCATAGCAGTTCATCATTTATTTCGTTATAGTCATAGCAGTTCATTTATTTCCTTATTGAGTCATAACAGTTACCAATTTATTTTCTTATAGTCATAGTAGTTCATCATTTATTTCCTTATTGAGTCATAGCAGTTCATCATTTATGTCCTTACAGAGTCATAACGGTTCCTAATTTATTTTCTTATAATCATAGTACTTAATAATTTACTTCCGTGTAGAGTCATGGCAGGACTGAAACATTATGACTCCAATGCTGGTTTAGAGATTCTGTTAGCAGCCCTGATGAATAGAAATACATTTGCCCATGCTACAGAACTGGGACTAGTGCTGTCTGTTCAGAAATAAATACAATTATTCAGAACGCTACAGCCGCAGCAGGCCCATAACTTGGCCACGGCGGATCAATGGCTTCCTTTGAAAACATCGCCTAGCTGTGAATTGTGTGCAGCCGAATCGCAAGGCATGGAGTCGAGAACGTGCAGCAAATCTGTCACTACGCGGGCAAAACACGTCTTCGGCAACATTTCAAAATGAGATTGCTTTGGGGGGGAGCAATGGACAACAAAAGTCCGTGGGCAACCAAAACAGTTTGGTGTCTTCCTGTCAGCCCTCGCAAGCAGACGAAAGGGTAGGGCACAAAGTCCTCTCCGACAGAAAGCAAAGGCGGCAAACTCCAGAGGGCTCCGGTGCTGTCATTTTTCCGTACCGGCAAAACATCATCAGGGTACAATTAAAGGGTATTAAAAAAACAAGAGAAAAAACCTTCTAGCACGAGCACTTCGGCTATCCCCGGGCTGCGTATTGGGCAAGTCAGTGAAACTGGAAAGCTTTCATAGGACCGTAATTTCTTCCTCATCTCATACAATGCATGTGCCTCCATAGACCTGAGCCTTGGCTATTGATGGATTCAAGACCAGGTCATTGTGTAATGGGTCTCAGATTTTCAGTTTAATAGCCTGTCATTTGTGCGGTACTACAAAGATTCTGCTAAAGTCTCCTGTTGTGTAAAATGACTTACAGATCTGGCATCTGAATATGATCACCCAGTTGTCACAGAAAATATTCCTTCCACACTGGCTAATGCAAATGGCCGCTAAACGGGAATCAGGATTTTACATTAATGCAACAGTAACCCCTTGATTTTTATCCTTATGTCTTCATGCAGTGGAATTTGAGTCATTTCGTTTAAGTGATTTAATTTGTATTCAAATGATGACTGTCCATTTCCTGCAGAAACCCGATATCCAATTATTTTGCCAGTGCTGCAGTATTCATTTCCTCCTGTGACAAAAGGGGTCACATTTAAGATGCAAAATCTGTGGACTATCTTGAAATGCAGTTAAAAAATAATGAAAACAAATTCCCCCGTGCGTCTGTACAGGTCTCAACCTCTCTCACTCCCTCTCACGGCCACTTTCTGTCTGTTGTTAAGTTATGTACATTTAATGATGCAAATGTCTGTTAATTGTACACATTTGTTCAAATACTTGAACAGGGCTTGAAGCCAAAAAGACTAAGTGTTATTTACTCAGGTGGATGTCAACGTCAAATGCAGTTTTTAAAGTGGAAAGTAACTCACCTGCAGTGGAAGGTGTTTCAGTGTTTCAGTGCAACACATGTGCTGTGAATTATAATACAGGAAGGTGTAGTTTTCTTGAACGCAGCCTCCGCCTAAGGTTCACACAAACAAACTGGAATAGGAGTGAAATATGTGGTGAACGTTGCAGAAGTCCTGATGATTGCGGGAGGGCGGTGCCGTTGACCAACGCCGGTTGGATGCAGGGTAATTAGAAATTCATATTGTAAATGCCAATGTGTTATTATAAATTGTCGTAATTCAATAACCACAATGACGAAACACTGGGAAAGGCTGCATGTGTTTTTAAAAGGTTAGCACGGGTTTCAAGGAAGAAGCAAATTGAATTCCCCCCAAAATTAGGGGACTGAATAACGTCATTACATCAGCGTGAACGCGGACGACCGACGGTTGTCCAGTGGTCTGAACTGGTGCATATTCACCGATCAGCCATAACCATACGACCACCTGCCTAATATTATGTAGGTCGCCTTTTGCCGCCAAACAGTCCTGACCATTTGTGGCATGAACTCCACTAGACCTCTGAAGTTGGGCTGTTGTGTCTGGCACCAAGACGTTAGCAGTAGATCCTTTAAGTCCTGTATGTTGTGAGGTGGGGCCTCCATGGATCGGACTTGTTGATCCAGCACATCCCACAGATGCTCGACTGGATTGAGATCTGGGGAATTTGGAGGCCAAGTCGATACCTTGAACTCGTTGTTGTGTTCTTCAAACCAATACTGAACCATTTTTGCTTTATTGCAGGGCGCGTTGCAGAGGCCAATGCCATCAGGGAATACCGTTGCCATAAATGGGTGGACATGGTCTGCAACAGTGCTTAGGTAGGTGGTACGTGTCAAAGTAACATCCACATGAAGGGCAGGACCCAAGTTTTCCCAGCAGAACATTGCCCAAAGTATCACACTGCCTCCACCGGCTTTCCGGGCAACCTGAATGATCTGCGGTTACGCCGCCCCATACGCAACAAACTGTGAAACACTGTGGGTGTTCGGACACCTTTTTTTCAGTGCCAGTTTGAAAGTTTTTAGCAATTTGAGCTACAGTAGCTCGTCAGTTGAATCGGACAACACAGGCCAGCGTTCGCTCTCCACGTGGATCAGTGAGCCTTAGCTGCCCACGACCCTGTCGCCAGTTCACTGCTTTTTTATCCTTGGACCACTTTTGATAGGTACTGACCACTGTAGACTGGGAACACGCCACAAGGCCTGCAGTTTTGGAGATGCTCTGACTCAGTGGTCTAGCGATCAGAATTTGGCCCTTGTCAAAGTCGCCCATTTGTCCTACTTCTAACACGTCAACTTTGAGGACAGAATGTTCATTTGCTGCCTAATATATCCCACCCCCTGACAGGTGCCATGGTATGGAGATTAGCAGTGTTATTCACTTCACCCGTCAGTGGTCATAATGTCATGGCTGATTGGTGTATAGTGCTGCAGCAGTGTGGGTTTTAATGCCCCAGCTTAGCGCTCGCAGTGAAAACTCTCCACCAAATTAAGCACGAAATGCTCGAAAATCATACCTACACCTAAATAACTAATAGTGTGTCATAATTCAGTCATTGTTTAATGGATTGTATTGTTAACAACTGTTGAGTATCCGCAGATCCGTAGATGTCTGTATTTTTTACCTCGTGAAACGCCATGACTTGTCAAACAATCTTGTTAAAATATAACAGATTGCCCATCGTCTTCATCTACCATAATCTTTTCTGCATCCATTCCATGAAAGATCTTAGGCCAGTATTTATGACATTCTACTGAATGTACAGGTGCACCAAAAATCCTGTCTGCCTGAAACCCGTTCCAGGCCTGGATCTCAGATGTCTCCCAAATGATACCCTGGTCCCCATGTAGTGCACTGCTTTTGACCAGAAATGCCTTATGGAATAGTGTGCCCCTTGGAATGCAGTCTCAATCTCTACTTTACTGTCAAGGGCTTTGTTTACCAGTTACAGCAAAGGCTTCTTTATGGCTTTAACAACAAAATCAGATTAGAGCAAATTCACAGTTTGGTCGCAAGCCAACACTTTGAGGACCAAGATACAAGAGCTGCAAAGGAAAATGCCATCTTCCTAGAAACCCAACGCCCACCGCTTTAACTCATTGGGGTTTTAGTTCAGTGAAAATGTCAGTTTTTTTATAAATCCGTTTTCTGTGAAATATGGGAGAGGAGCATGTTATCTTCACTCAGCCCAAAGATGCAGTGCAGACGGATCAGTTGAAAACGAAGCATTTAATCATTCATAGCTTTGTTTCTCAAGTTCACCCAGCCCGTAATCCACAGCATTTAATCATCTCCCTCTTTGGCAAACATGAAAGTTATCTTAAGTATGCTATTGAAATATGTATATTTCATACGTGCATTTTTTTTGAGAAGCCTTCCTTTCTTGAACAAATATTTTCTTCAAGCGGGAATTTTTAGGCAAACGAACTTGCAGGGTAGTGGAATATTCTCGCAGAACTACAAAGAACTGTACTCCCGTCTATTCCCTACCTCTCATTATTGTACAAATCTCTACACCGAGCTAACAAGGTGCTACGCGGTGCTGTGAACGAGCTCAGGGGGAGGAAGAGTACCAGAGGCATGCAGGAATTGGATCTCAGCGCTGGTGGATGTGGTGGAAGTGGACTCACGTTCTGGCAACGTACAGCTGGGGCTCAATTAGCGGCCATTTTGACTAATTAGCTACACTCAGCCCGACTCACCGCTGTGAAAACAAATGTTGTTTGTCCAATCACGTCCAACATCTGTCTCACTGTCTCCGAAGCAGCCCAAAGGCCTGATATACTGCAGCAAAAAATGTAATGTAGGCAGTGACAACTTAAGGAAGGAAGTACAAAATGTACAACAGGTCCAGGGCTTTATAACCAAGGTAGCAGTAATTCTGAGAAGTAAAATGGTTGGCCTAAATTCATTCCATGTTTTCTTTTGGCTGTACAGTACCTTCACAAGTCATACCATGTAATTTTATGGTTTCCGATTGGTTTTGCCTCTGAACATAACCTGAACCCGCCTGTGTCAGTCATCACCCAAGACACAATTTATTTGTTCAGGACAAAACATAATAATTATATATTCACAGTAAATGTAGGAATAACAATAGACATAGCACTTTATATATAATGAAAACAAAAAACATCTTAAAAGGGCATTGTGTACAATGCACTGAATTGAAATAATAACCCGTTTGTGTCCTCCTCTTTCCTTACTGTACAAACTAAGAGTGGAATAGTATTAGATAGTCCAGGATGGTTCTGGGTTGTGGGGATTGTACTGCATCGATAGTGAGTGTCTAAAGCAAACCGAAAGACGGACAAGAAAGTTTAAATGGGGAACATCTCAGGCACTAACAATTTAGTAGAAAAATATATTTGAAGCATTAATTTGGGTCTGGATTTATGCTAGTAGTACAGTAAACATCTTACACACGGCCCCTTTAAGCAGCTTAGTTAGCAAACATTTGTCCTAATAGTGCCTGAAAACGAAAGTCTCAACTTCACTAAATTGTTTAACCAAAGTGAGAAAGACTTACCGTGAGAGTTGTGAATATCGCCTCAGAACTGTCTGTGTAGTGTCTTGTGGTTTGTGTTAAATTGCCCCCCGAGGGGTTTCGCGGGCCCAAACCGTCAATCTTCATACTCCAACTGTGTACACCGTATGGTATTCATTTACCAGACGAGACAGGTCCTCCGCAAACGGGTCAGTCTTCTCAAAACGATCTGTCGACCCATTCACCCTTTTCTCCCATCCCTTATCATCCACGCTCTTGCCTCCATCCACTTGTTACCATGGCTACAGTTCGGCAGCAGGGGGATTGAAGAAGGTGCCAGAGTTTCGCGTAGAACAACTCTTATCCACACAAACCCTCTGTTACGTCGAAATAAATCCCTTCTTTTGATCGTGCCTTGATGTAGACATGAGACTTGTAGGAGAGAAGTATGTTCCTTGCCACCCACTGTACAGAATGGCTAGCTGAGGCATTCAGCTCAGAATGTTCCAGACTGCATTGTCTCCACACTTTGTGTACTTATACTTGTATACAATATGTGAAGTAATACACAGCACATTTCATACCCCCTATCGATAGAGACCAGTTACCACGTTTTTTACTTTTAACACGTATTTCTATATCTCTGGATCCACAGAAATATCGAGTTTGCAGTATGTTTGCATGTTTTTTTTTTTTTATTTGGATCCCAAATTCATTCTGATGAAGTATTTCATTTTTCCTGGGGTCAACATGTTTTATGTGTCTTCTTGTCTCTGTAATACAGCTAGCTCTATTTGTTACTTTTCTTCAGTTTTGTCTGTATACGTTGCCCGTTTACTGCTTTGTTTAGAGACGGTGTGAAAAGACGTTCACCACAGCCCAGAGCGCCAGCCCAAACCAGGCCACATATTACCAGTTGACAAAGGTCACTTTTCTGTTTTGTCATCTGATTGTGGCTCGGCACAATACGGTGAATTTGCAGCAAATTATTTTCAGACGTGGGGAACTTGACGTCAGCCCACCGAATCACGGGGCACTCTCGGCTGCTGCCATCTAGCCAAACAGAGATGGTTCAAGAGCCTCATTACCAGGACGGAGAGACCGAAAAAAGCTTCTACCCCCCCTCTGGCCATCAGCCTGTTAAACTTACTGCCCATCTGCCTTGGAACCTGATCTGCACAGTGGAGCTCTCACACAAATTCACGCTTCATTTGACTTCCACCACACACACCAACGCTCTCCATGGACATGCACAGTCTCCAACACACACACATTTGCCCACTTGCTATAACGTCCTTCGAGATATAAATCAGGCCTGAGACTGAGTCCTCTCACACAGGCTCTGGCACTTGTCGGATGTGGCATGGCTGTGGCAGACCTGCCAAACGGGCTCAGACTACAGAGAGACAGCCGACTGCAAGCTGCCGGGTGACACCAACCAACCAGATGAGCAGAATGCCTTCCCCGCTGAAACGAGCTGGGGGACACACGTTGTTCCCGGGGCGACTATGTGATCTCGCTCTTCGTCGCTGATGTGTGGACAACTTTTGAACAGGCTAACATTTGCACGGCCTGCGGGGGTCGGGGAAATGTCAGGAAGCATCACATACACACACGCACACAAACACTGACGTGTACTTACCCACGAACACACAAACACGCGGACACACAATTGTACACGGCATGAACACACATGTATGCTGATGCTGCGCCCACACACACCCACCCACACACACGCACACACACGCACACCCACCCACACACACGCACACACACACACACACACATGCACACGCACACAGGCCATTCATCACTTCTGGTTTATCACCTCTTCGCTGGTCTTCTGACGTATTTATTCACAACCCTAAATGACACTGTAACCAGGCACACTGACCTGATTCTGGTCCTCCCTATAAATAGCCAGGTTGCTGTAGTTTTTCACTGCGTAACAATATACTGATGTGGTTATTCAAAACACTCACATTAATCAGCTTTTTGGTAAACGGATAAAGAAGCTGTCTGGCTTTCGTTAATAGCTATTAACAGAATACCTGCTGGTGCCCAGTTCCTCATTTGGTGTTTGGTTGATTATGTTGGAGAGCTCTGTGTAGCATGCAGTCCAATAGGTTTTCTATTGAATTGAGATCTGTTCTTTTTCATAGTCTCCTGCTTTCTAGTAAACTACTGGATTGTATTCCAAAGGCTAGGATAACTATTTGTCTGGATGTTTGATTTTAAGTACAGTCCTACTACATATTGCGTGGCTGCAGGTGTAATAAAATGGTTAGTACTGACGCCCAAACACAGTAGTCAACATAACTCCTTGAAGTCAGATACATTATTCACATTCTTTTACCCATAGTTCCTGGTGTGTTTGTGTTAGCAACACAATCACTTTCACTGTATCCGGCTCAATCGAATACACCTACACCAGCTATTCATGTATTGCATTGCAGGAACACAGTGTTTGGCTGTTTTGCCCGAGCTACTAGGACTGATAGACTGAAGTCACAGAAGCATTGCAAGAAAAAGGCAATAGGTCGACTTCACCACAAGGATGTCTCTTTACAGGCTCTGTGGGCCCCCAGATAGCTACACTGCCACCAGAGACAAACGTTAACAATCCTGGTCTGACAGTTTCACACTCACATGTTTGTCTTTTGAATTTTGACCTACCCCTAACCTTAGCCTTAATAATCAAATTTTTAGAAGTGAACTGAGCCGAGCCTTACCACCTAATGTCTAAACCTACAAGTTGGCCGAATTCCAACACTATACCCAATTGAAGATTTTTCCCTAAATGTAAACCATAAGCGGAAAATGAATGTTTCCCCAGCGGGCACCGGCAAAGAAACCTTAAGGGAGCAGATTTTTCAGGTTTTACTATCTTTGTAGAAACATCAGATCCCTACAAGAAAATGTGGATCCCACATACAACACGCACACGCACACGCACGAAACGCGCACACACACAGCGAGGATGATTTACCTCTGTGGAGGCACGTAACTGAGCATTGTGGACTGATCGCCGCCACGTCCCCAACTCACAAAGAACAAGCGCCATTCAATTGTAAAATTTAAAGAAATGTAAAGAAATGTTGTACTTGAAAAGAAATCTGACAACAGTACTCAACAGTCGTCATGGGTAACAGTAGAGGGGGGGAAAACAAGAGACAACATGAACATTCATCACACGACAACTGGCGCATTCATTCATAACCGCTCATGTCCGTCAATGACAAATGACACCTCACACACTGTGCCAACCAGCTGACGTGTTAACAAGGACGTTGTGATTTGATTGGACTAAGCCGTACGCATCGTCATACTCCCGTGTAGCTGTTTGTCACCTAGGGGTTATAAAAGTTTAAGCTGAAATCGCGTTGTGCATATGCTAGCTAGGGTTTTATGGGCTAGACTCGAGTATTATGGGCTGTCTGATGAATCGTTGGTGTCAGGCGTTTCCATGGCGATGATTACTTGAGAACAAGACAAGGCAATACAAGCATGTGAGATTTGGAGCCAGCCCATCAAATGCTCGACAAGCCCATTTATTTCACATATACCAGTAGTTTCAGGTAATAACAATCTGCCACGGTGTGACTGTGTGTTTGTTAGCCTCTGTATGAAATCCCCAGAATATTCCAGAGCTTGAATGGCCCAAACAACAACGAAAAAAGCAATTTGAGGTGGTGGTTTGTTGCAACGTTAAACATGCCCCTGCATCAAGGATGTCGGGTTAGGCAAATCTGCTTCCTCGTCTCCCTCTTTATTTGAGATATAAAACCTGGTTGAAATGGTCTCCAAAGCCAGGCCACTCTGCTCACGAGTCGACATGCCCTGAAGCCAGAACAAGGCCACTCTTAAAATAACCTTTTAGAACCACAGCTACCTGTTATAACTACATTGCACAGATTTGACTCTTGAGGTGGACGATTCTGGTTTAGCTTTCCCTTTCACATTGTCTCTCTTTGTTTCCCAATTGTCCCCATATGGTTAGAGGCCGCACCAGGTGAGTATCAAAGCACCCCTGGTACAAATGTCCTTTGCATCCCCTTTCCCGGTTCTATGCCTCTTTTTCCCCACCCTGACGAGTTTAGTAGCTCAAGCGGGGAGGCTGTACAACCTAAACTTTCCAATCCCATCTGCAAACACAGAGACGCATAATCTGACAAAATCTGCCCTTTCTTCTCCTCCTTCCATTCAGATGCAAGCTGTCGAGTCCCAGTGGGCTTTTCTCTTCAACGAGTATCCCTCAGCGGGCCCGGATGAATGGCTGGCAACACACGTCAGATGTCGGGCCTCCCCGCCCGCGACGTTCAGCGTGCTGAGTATCACCCGACAGCCGACGCGTAACACACTGGTATGTTACATACACGGTCAGGGTTATTGTGAACCGATGTTGGGAACTTTTACGGTTATGCATGTCTATAACTGCATCATGAGACATTATAAACAGAAGCTTGGTGGTGCCGTGTATATGTAGTGAATGTCCCACAGGTCTTTATTAGAGAGAACTTTGGTTATGATGTTTAACGTTCATGAGCATCTCTAGTTTCAGAGCAGATAATGGTGGATTTCCAGGGCTGTGTTTTGAAGGGTTAAATGACATGGCTTTGCACACATCATGCTTTCAGGTTGAAGTTTTGTCAAAGTTTTTGCCTCTGGTGGCCAGGACTGTAGTCATAACATCCTGGGAATGAGTGAATCTTGAATATCTCATCGGATCTAATGATATTGCTTTGGAATTTCTGTGAAGAAATATTACATTCAAATTTTGCTTGAGGCAAAAATCATTGCTTTGAGGACCCTGAATATGCATGATTTTAATTAAAGGCCATATTATCATTGAGTGATGCCAGACTCATCTCAAACACGTCCGTGAATTGGGATAATTGTGAAACAGCCCGGCCTGACGATGTGCAGATCAGTGAATTAAACGTCGTCCGCGAGCCAAGCGTGTAAATTAACACACCACAGTGTCAACCGGAATTAAAAACCCAGTGATCTCAATCAGTCTACTTTGATTTCAGCCACCACAACAAAATCACCTTAGAGGCACACACACACCCACACACACACACACGACACACACACACACATACAGTCAACTGTGGGTGGTATATGAAGGCAGTCATTGTCGATCAGCAAATTGAAAGAGGCCTGACTGAGAATGCGCCCAGGCACATTCGGATGCACTCACTGGCCCTCACACTGCAGCTCTCTGGGGCACTGACACCCATTTAATCAATGGTGGGATTAGGCCGTCTTCTGGTGGATCCCACCACACTGATCTATACAACAGAGACACACAGAGGCCTCAGTCCCCTCAGCCGCACACAAAGTGCACTGTCATGCTAATGTGGAAACATTGGAAACTAAAGACATTAATGACAAAGACTGCCGTGAGTTGACTCGGACAGAGGGAAATGTTTAGCTCCAAGGCTTTGGCTGTATCTCTGATTTGTAATTCGTTAATTTAATGAATGTTCGTTGCGTTTCAGATAAATTAATTGCGGACTTGCCTGTAATGATAAAGGGAAGAGGAATGCTTAGTGCTTTTCATCACAGAAATATTGTTTTAAAGAAGTCTTCAAGAAAAGAAAAGAAAACAATTCAGTAGGTCTGGAGTACAATGTACTGAGTTGGTGTCCATTTAATCACCAGAAGATAGTGACAGGTCAAAAGGGAGCTGCCTAGTTTGAGCAGAGTGGGGTTGGATGTGGTCTACCAGGGAGATGGTCCTCTAAAGGATGGGTGGCTGTGAAGTTTAATTTGCATAATATGTCCCGCCGGCATAATGTCGTCCCTGCACCCGACTGAATTTATCCAGCTTTATTCACACAAAGTGATCCACAATACCAAAGTGACAAAAATGTAAATTCTGAAAATTATTTAAAATGAAAACAAACTACACAAAACTTGTTTAAGTAAAAAGATTCAAACAAAAACACATTAAATACAGGATTAAATATTTACGAAAAGTACAAGACCTCTCTGCCCAGACGACATCACAGTGCCATAGTAACCATGGAAGACGACTATATATAAATTGACTGTAAAGTTCTTATAATAAGATATATTTTGTGCATTTCATTACAAAGTGAATCTCAAAGGGCTTTATTAACTAAATCAAAAGCAGAATCCAGGCAGTAGGTCAACTTGATGATTGATGTTATTTGACAAACCATTACTTATGACGCTAAGCTGTACTCATGAGGCTAATAAATGTGTGTGTGTGTGTGTGTGCATGATATTTTGCATAGGCCTTATTCATACTGCAAAATATATATATATATCATATTCCTAACAACTTCATTTGTTCATTTTCCCCATCCTTTTTGACAAACCCTTCTATCTGCTTTGTTGAGGTTTCTGCCGATGGGGAGATAGCAGGCACAGTTGAAAGGCAGATATTTCTCTGACTATCCCAGCAGTTTTCTGCCAAACAGCCTTTCCTTTCACTACATAAAGGGGGTCGTTTTCCACTGATGAGGCCGCGCAGACAACATCAGCCGGCGAGCCAGCAGCAAATCACTTCTCCGTTAAAATGCCCTGATGTGTAGCAAACTCTGGCTGCAAAGCCTCGCCCCAAATCTGCCTGCTCACAGAGCCTCCCGTAATTGGAGACAGGCATTAAACCTGCTTTGGACAGGATGGCAAATGAGCGCTTACGCTTAGGAAGAATCCGCACCGCTGAAATCAGACGGGGGTACGAAAGAGAAGTCGAGAAGTCACTGCCAATCTACTGGATGTGCGGGGGGTGGGTGGGTTTCGGAGATATACTCTATCTATAGTGGGGAGAGACATTGTGGGTGTGTGTGTGTGGGTGGGTGGGTGTGTGTGTGTGTGTGTGTGTGTGGGTGGGTGGGTGTGTGTGTGTGTTGGGGGTTGGCATGTGTTTTTGTCTGTGTATGTATGGCTGTGGGGGAAGGGAGTGTGTGTGTGTGTGTGTGTGTGCGTGTGCTTATCTTTTCTCTGATGTACACACAGTAGTAAGTACAAGAGCTTGTCTGTTGTTAATCTTACAGTAATCATAGGGATCACTCTGGCGATGTGGGGATTTGACGTTTTACTGCACGAGTGCTTGGCCATCCGTGTCCTCCACCCAGCGCTCTCATTAAAACCTATGGATGACCTGTCTTAGTTGATTTCTCATTATTTAATAGTCCGTAATATGGGAATGGAGTCTCATATTTTCCCGTGAGCTCACTGTCGTCTTGCATTAAGTTGGAGGATAAAAAAACAGTTCCGAAATGCTCTTAGTGAGATTAAGTGAGCGATGGAAGATTGAAGATTTCGAATTTCTCACCTGAGGTGGTCCTGAGAGATTTTGTGTTGGATCAACGCTGGTTAATTCTGAACCAACCCCTGTTTATATCTGGCACTAACATGAATCCTTTGTCCCGATTTCATACACATTCTATTACCACATTTTAGCCATTTCTACAGAACACATTTTAGCCATTTCTGTTAGTAAAATGTGTCGCTTACAGTCCACTGTGTTTGTAATGACACCAGATATCCTGATCAAGGTGAAAGGTATGTGATCTTTTTTTGATAAATCTATTTAGAATCTAACCCATCTCAATGCATATCTTAGTTCAAGCGACTGTCTAAGGCATAATTTAACCTGAGTTAATGGCTGAAGGATGCTAGCTAGGTCTAATGGAAAATTAAACACAGGGGTTGTGGAAGCCGAGGTAATATCAGCAACATACACTAGCCAAACACAAGGACACAAAACAGAAAAACAGCCAATCGGGGTTTCTGCTTTTTGCATGGAGATGATGCACTCAAACAATTGTGTTCAGCCATTGGTTAATCGGACTGTCAGTGAACAAAGTGCGCAGGGGATGTTTAACAGTAAGTCACATGCGACTACATCACCAAAGAAAACACTCGTTAGACATATTTCATGTTCTGACAGTAATTAAATGTTTACGTAGCTACAACGTTTTGCTTCATGATGGCAGTTCTCTAGTGTTCAGACCTCTCTTCAGAAAATCGAGTTTCGGGTCATCTTCATCCTTCGGGCACTGCTAAAGGCGGAAGGCTGAATGACTGGAGAACTGAGGTAACGAATGCCTGTGTCTTAGCGGATGCCGGCCAATCCTAGACACAGAAACGTGTCCATGAGACAGAGCACATTCAAGACGGTGAAGACTGGAGTCTTTGTCGAGACAACATCTGAATGGCCACAAAGACGTTCTCCCCTGAGCCAACAGAGACATTCACAGGGTTTTGTAGGGAACTGGAGTTAAAGGGACCACATATCGACAAGAATGTAATATGCTTCTAGCTTAGCTTCTCGACCCAAAATGATATAGAAGAGGCATAATGGATTATGGTCCTAGCAGTGTAGCATTTAGCCAGCCATGCTAATCAGGCCACAGAACAATGCTTCCCCTGTCTTTAGCAGCATGTTGGCCATGGTAAACAATCCCCTTTATTAAATGACAGTTTTGTTGGCCAGGGCCCGTTTCTGGGGGAACAACTTAATTAAAAGAGGAAAACCAGGTCTGTGGACGGTGATTGATCGATGGTGATGAACACAGTCACATTGTAAATGATATCAACCCCCAAACCCCCGGATAAAAAACTGTATGCAACTGCAACATATAGAAAACATGAGATTGCCTTTGTTGTTGTCTGTGCAGGCAAAGCCAAAGCCTGTCATCAACAAGGGATCGTTGAGATGGTGCTTTAAACGAGGCCAATAGTTCAGGACACATCCATTTCTGCTCCATCCGCCTCTTCTTCATCAGGCCTGAGGCGTGTCTGTCCATGGTGCCTAGTCAGAAGACACACCACCATCGCTGCGTATTGATGTGAGGGTCATTCTGGTTGAAGTGGATGAAACTGGGCCCTCCTTGGTCCACAGGGTGCAATGTGTAGGCTTCGGATGTCCTCGGGCCGATTCAAAGACAAAACAAAAGTATTGGATGGAGCTAGGCCCGCGTAACCCCTCTCATCGAAACCACAGAATGCGATCTCGTTGAGAGATCGGATTCTACCTGCTCTACCGTACTGCTTTCTCAGTGAAGTCGTGGTGGCATGAAGGAAAGGAGGAATGAAACAAAAATCTGCGCCAGTGTTTTGCAAATAATTTTGATTTTGAACAACACTGTGTATCTTTTTTTATTGTGAGCAGAGTTGACACCATTGCATAGTGTCAAGATTTCATCAGACTGCAGATCTAGTTGATTCTTTGCGGATCTTCACAGTTAGTAGCTGCTGGCTTATATAACGTAAAGGACCCAAGTCATCGAAGACAGTCATGCTGTCTTATTTGCTACTCCGATACAATTCAGCAGTTTGGTTAAAATATCCAGTAGAATCTTCATCAAAAAGTAATTTCTGATTGTGATAAAAGTAGATCCACAAAATTACTTTTGTTTCCATCACGTTCTATGGATTGATGGCCATGTTGTTTTTGACTCAAAACGTCATAGTGTTTCCCAGTGGGAAAATCTAGTTTTCTTATAATACTAACATCTCCCCCATGAACGAGAGCTATGGTTTTGCAAGTTGCTCACTAAAACTGGTTCCATGATCAATATACACACGAGAAAGACCATTTACACCAACCCATAAGCACTATTTAGATGTTTCCACATGCATTTCTGTTCCATTCAACCGTTCATGCAAAACCCTGAACAAAACCTTCCTTGTAAAGCACAACTGGCATGTCATTGTCAATAGTTGCCATGTAGAAAACATGGCCGCTCAATATACCAAACTAAAATCACTGCACTTCAAAACACAGTTGTCGAGTTGTAAACGCAAAAATGTATAGTCAACAAGCCATCAGGATGTTGGTGTGACTAAAACGGTCAAAAGCAGGTCAGTACAAATAATGACATTATCTTTAGACATAAGAGTATTTATATTAAATATAGAATGTAAATAAATGTCCATGATTGACATATATTTCGTATTTTTTATAGAACGGAGAGACATCAGTTGGTGGTGGTAAATCATGCATTATTTCTAAGGCCCAAAAACCATCCACTGTGAACATGGTTATAATGTCGAAAACAAACATACAGTGAAGAAGAATTAAAGACAGTATCAATTTTTAAGGCCTAGAGGCAGACTGAAAATACAGTCTGAGATCTAAGCGATAATCTCTGGCCCAGGTCAGAGACAGGATGCTGAGGCAGAATATATGTTTATTTTTATGAATATAACCCTAAATTACTATAGCTACACCCTTATCCCTCTTGACTTCCTTGGGATGAATTTCAAGTGTTGGTGAATTGCAGTGCAAAACCCCACACAAAAATGAACAATTATGGCATTTATTCTGTATACTTCACCATGCTCTCTACACAGTATTTACAGCTTACGGTGTCATGCAAAGTGCAAAACACCTAGGGGGATTCTGAAACCCATTATTTGTTGATTCATAAATACCTTTTTGTAGCAGTGTTTTCAACTCCTCTCATCAGTGTTCACTGAGTGCACAATAGTGTCACTTGTATTTGACACTCTGGTTCGGGATCTAAAGGCTAAATTTCATTTCTGACAGAAAATTTGGTTTTGAGTGATGTTTAATTTTGCATCAGACATCTGGGTGTCTAATTATTAGGACGTGAGTTGTGAGAGATGTGTTTATAGTTTTGACAATATGTAGGAGACATTCAGGAAATTTGTAGCTGAAATTCCTGCCAAATCCATTGTCCATGTTGTCAATAATGGCCTTTCCATGACTGAGGCTGGGCAGCAGGTCCAACACAATTCAAGCAGATCAACAGTGGCATCATCAGTAAGTATATACCAGAATGACAACTGGTGAGTACCAATGTTGAACCACACTGTATAAGTCCTGCTGTGTTTGTGTATTCAATGTAAGTTATGTGTACAATTTATTTTTGACATGACATCGTCATTCATGCTCTTGAGTGACTTTCAGCATCGGTAAGCTTTGGTAAATTATTTTGGGGGATTATAATAATAATCTATGGTGCGAAAAGTACTTGCCTTTTATGGTTCATACTGTAATTATAGTATCAACAAATGTCACACAGATATAAATGTGTGTAAATTGTCAGGTGTAGTTAGTATTTATTTTGCTAATTGTGTAATGATTGATTGAAATAACTTTTCATGAGATAAGTTGTATGTTTTTTATGCTAGAAGTAGATTTTGTGTCATCTGTTTATATTTTTAAGAGTGCATTTTGCAATTAAAATTTTGCCAAAAGTGTGTTGAAAAAGTGAATTCTGACAAAAGTTCTCAATTAATCTGTAATAATCAAATGTACACATCTTGAAGACCTGGCTAAAATGGAAGCTTCAGTATACATTGTGTCTGAAAAGGCTTTCCCCACCAACTTAATTATTAATATTAATTTGTTTTGCTCCTAGGAAACCTACACAATGTTATAGAACAGTAAAAATATCTTCCCCCTAGACCAACAATAACCTAGATATATGATATACTTGTATCTATTAAATACAAGATGTATTTGCTGGCATTTCTGACCTATATCTCACAGTAGCAGGTCCTCCATTACTTTACTATAGGGAATTTAAACAAGTATCTCTCGCATTGGGCCCAGTGAATATACAATACCCTCTCAAGGACATGTCAGAGAAGGACCAACGTGTCACGTTGATCTCTCCTCTGGGAGATTATCATATACTTGCTGGCTCAGCATCGAGAAGAAGAAAAAAATACGATAAATATCTGCATGCGGCTTCAATACAGTCAATAAAAAAAATGGGAATCTGTAAAGTCTCTGGGGTTGCCAGGCGACAGCTCCGCTCATCAACGCTGACAAGACAAGAGCAATGTGACATTATGTGGCTGTGTGTAAAGCAGGACCAGCGGTAACATTCTGTCAGTCGACTATCTTGGTTCCTTGAATCTTCTCCGATGGTGTTGGACATATCCATAGTCCTGCATTCTCACTATTTAATGAGCAGTGTGGACTTGTCTTTGATTAAGCTTTAAAGTTAATGAGTTCCATAACTAATATGATATTCTGAGAGGAAAATGTACTTGTTATTCTCTCTGTTCATCTAAAAACTAGAAGAAGAAAAGACTTGGAATTACTTTTCGCTGGACCCACCCAAAAAAAATAATCAAAGAGAATACGATAGATCACTTTAATAATTTATTTGCATATGATTATCTGAAAAATACTCAGAGAATTGTGTATTTAGTTCTCATTTTTTACAATTCCAATCACCTTACTCGTACAGAATTTAATCCGCCCCGACAGACAGTTTCATTTCCTTGTTTTGTTCTTCACACAATTTTTTTTCTTCTTCTTGTACACGTCGCCATTAAAACTGTCATTATTCTTTTGATGTTGCCTGTCGCCAACATGAAACACAGATCACACGGGGGTCAGAGAATTCACATGATGTACTCCAAGAGCACTGGTTGGTTGGTTGGGTGGGTGGGTGGGTGGGTGGGTTTAAAGTGAGAGGTTGATACTGACAGCTGGCATAGTTTGAAAAAACACATCAAAAGCAATTAACGGAATTATTCAAACCACATGTGTGTTTTGTAGGTCATGACCATATTACGGTCACATCTATATAGTTTTACTGGTGAGCTTTTGTCATTTCACACAAAAATCTGACATCAACATAGATATCAGTTAGCCAGACCCAACACTGTACATGTTTCAGTCAGCTACTTCGACTGTCATGGTCAGGGGCCACATAATGAATGGACTCAATTCCTTCAAATGTCAGGGGCCACACGATGAACAGACTCAATTTCTTCAAAATGTCAGGGGCCACACGATGAACAGACTCAATTTCTTCAAAATGTCAGGGGCCACACGATGAACTGACTCAACTCCTTCGAATGTCATGAACAGGGGCCACACGATGAACGGCCTCAAGTTCTTCAAAATGTCAGGGGCTACACGATGAACTGACCCAACTCCTTCTAATGTCATGGACAGGGGCCACACGATGAACAGACTCAACTCCTTCGAATGTCATGAACAGGGGCCACACGATGAACGGCCTCAAGTTCTTCAAAATGCCAGGGGCCACATGATGAACGGACTCAGCACCTTCAAAATGTTAGGGGCGACACGAGGAACGGACTCAACTCCTTCGAATGTCACGGTCAGAGGCCAAACAATTAATGGACTCAACTCCTTCGAATGTCACGGGTCAAACAATGAATGGACACAAAGAGAAGTTGTTTAAAGCACAAAAAGACTGGGGCAACAGTCTAAGAGATCGGCACTGGTGACCAGAATATAGCCATCGTTAACCCTTTCCTATTGGCAAACAACAGCCTCCCCAAAATCAGTCTTGTTCAATCATTACACTTCCTGTCTGGTGTACGTGGAAAAAAAACATCAAAAAACTGCAGAAAGGAAATAACACATGTTTTTCAACAACGGGTAATGACTTACCCTCAAAAACAAGGCATAGCTGAATGCAATGAGAAAAAAAATCTGGCGAATGTCTGAAAAGCATCAGTTATGCAGAGCCATTACCTATGTTAATCCACGACAGGTCCACTTTGGCATGCACTGTGTTACAGTATATATGATGTCCTACTCAGCCGCCACCTTCAGCCAGGGTGTAGGACTCACACAAATACACATTCAGTATAATGAGACCAATGCCTTCCAGTAGCATGGAAGATCCGGTTTAAATAAGCTGGGCAAAGGAAGATACAATTATTATAGTCAAGATGTCGGTGGGACGTTTTCTGTGGGCACTGGTATACACGGTGTATACGATCCTTCAGCGTCGGTATAATCCATCATCAAATACTCGTTATGTGGCCCTGCCAGGTGGCACAGCGTTCCCAGGCGCTCTTTCATAACCCGTTGCTGAGCACCACAGTCAAGATTCAAGACTTGATTGTGCCGCTAGCTCACGACTAGCTGGGAAGCATCTGGGGGGGGGCATCGTCAGCAGGAACTTCCTCACCTCACTGTGCTCTAGCAACTCCTTTAGGTGGCACCAGTGCGTGCAAAGTGAACTGAGGTCGTTGGGTGAATAAACTTGCCCTCACATGCTCTGACACATGTGACTGAGCAGTGTGTGTGTGTGTGTGTGTGTGTGTGTGTGTGGGGGGGGGGCACAACGGCTTGGCGCAGATGCCCAGGCGTGCCGCAGTTTTCAACCCTCCACTGGGAAATTGTAGAGGGGAGGAAAAAAAACTCAACGTGAACCAACACTGTTGCATCTCGGGACGCATCCTTCTAGTCCAATGTGTCCATTTTCGATTCTGTCCATTTCCAAAATCGGTGATAAAAGGCAGGGAAGACGTGGGAATCACTTTGGGAAAAACACATGCATTCATGCAAACACAACCTGAGAGGGAGTTTGGACGCCTGTCAACGGACAGTTCGCAAATTCCACAAAGGTCGATACCGAGCGCGAACACACTGCAATGGACAAGCTCTCCATAAGCTTTACACGTCGTTGACACGTCCTCACCGAAGTGGACATGTCCTCCTCCACGTTGGCGTTGTTTCGGGGCATTAGACACAGTTCTGTCCACTTCGGACAACGTTTCCTCCATGGACAACCGTTTGTCTACACAATGTTTGTTTTGTCTGGGTATTTGTCATTCATTTATACAGTGGGCTCTGTGAGCAGAGTTCCTAGGTAGTTTCTGGTGGTCCCAGTTTCCAGCGCTGGGTCTTTGCCTGTTTGGTTGTTTTTGGTTAATTTAGACCCTGATCGGCAGGGTCTGGCTCACGTGTTGTCGAGTGATGTCGCTCTGACTGCTGTCAAGGCTCTTCCTGTGATGGCCGGGCAATGTCCCCCCGATCCGCAACAGATCCCTGCCAATGACACAGACAAAGGAATGAATCGTAGGTTGTCCTTCAGGACAACCACACTAATCTAGTCCAACCTTTATTTAACCAGCCAAGTCAGTGAACTAGAAAATGACATTTACTGAGGTGCATGCTATTCTTGAAATATGTACGGTCGTGAAATAGGACACCCTGTCAGCTCAACACAGTGGGAAACGCAGCACAGGTCAGCACAGACGGAAGCAACACAATGAATCCATCAAACACATGTTGATACAGATCGCGGAGAACACAACCCATTTTAGAAGCTAGTTCCACCACTTGCAAAATCCAATTTAACCTCTGAGCAGAATCAATTCATCACGTCAAAGTTGTAATAAAAACGAGTATCTCCGTCATCTCCCTACTGAGGACGCTATAGTATCTCTCTCTGTGCAGCCTAAATGGCACAGTCTCTCCTATCTAGAACACTGCTAGTGTTAAGGCACTGGACGAAATAGTGCTCTTGGATGCCATTTGGGATGCCGGTTTTCCTGTGTTTGTTGGCCCCGCGTCTTTCTCAAAATGCTTCACTTCAGTGAAGATTCTACCACAATATACAGAAGATATTCAAGCCTCCCACATCCGTCCATTCTGCCTTCCATATCTAGCCAGATCATTGAGCAAGCGATGGCAGATGAAAAAGCCCCTGGCAGGAAAACATCCACTATAGCCAGAGCACAACCTGACATGACGCTACACAGCCGTCTAGCTCAGAAGACTCCGTACACACTAAATCACGCCATGACAACGTCTTCTCCTCCTCCCTCACTCAATTGGTCGGTTCTCTCTCTCTCTCTCTCTCTCTCTCTTTAGACAGTTCATTAACGTATAATTGGCACGCCGTTCACATACAGTGACACGCGGCACAACACACGCAAGGCTTACACACTGACACAAACACGCACACAGAGGCATGTAGGCGAGCAAGCGCGCACGCACGCACACACACACACACACACACACGGCCCATCACAGCGATGGGCTTGGCCTCCCTCTGCGCATTAAAAAGCTCATTAGCAACCTAATTAAACACATTCCTCTCTTTTAGCTTCTCCTCAATCCGCCTTATTACACACACTCCATCAACCCGGCCCCTCCACTAGTCTGCCTTCGCATCGCCAGCCCTGGCTCAGCCTGCTTCGTCTCTGCCCTATCGTCTGCCTTCAGGAGGCAGCCACGAGCACAGGGAATTACACCCAGGTCAGCCTTTACCTTTCCACACGCAATTAGGCTAACGGAGGCCCGCTCCTGGCAATGGGACACACCCCTGGGGCAATGCTTCAACAGTGAAACTAGGAGACACGGAGGAGCTGTGGAATGTTATTGCGTTTTTCTTTGTTTGGCGGGGGTAAAAAAACAAGCTGACGCAGAGCTTTGAGTTGTACGTCTGCTTAGTGTAAAAACGAACACAAAACGTCAACGTAGTTCATGTTTGACATTTGTATCTGAAATTATTTTATTGACGTTGCGCTTTAAACCTTTGTTTATTGTCACGGGAGAGGTTCCTGTAAGTCCTTGAGAACTCTCAGTAGTCCTGCAACACGTGCGTGAACTCACCGGTTCCCAGGCTACATTTATTTAGGCTGATCTCATTATGTGGGGAAAAGTAATTAAATAAATACATATCAAACAAATTACTTTTTAATTACGATTACCCAAATAAACACTTTACTTAAAAATAATAATAAAGACGAACATTCCACTGCATTTCTCTTCGCTTACCCGGAGTATGTGCTAGTAACCACTTTAAGGCTAGCAGCGTTGCGTAGCAGCTTGTCCAGGTTGCCGACTATCTGGCAGAACTTGGGCCTCAGGTTCCTCTCCTTCACCCAGCAATCCAACATGAGCTGGTGCAGCACCATGGGGCAGTCCATGGGCGGAGGCAAACGGTAGTCTTGCTCAACCGCCGTCATCACCTGACGAAAGAAAATCTCGGTAAACGGAAATGCAACACTCAGCGACATGACGCCGCGACCGAACGCCCCCAGGCTATGATCCCACAGGCTATAATACGATACAGTAATTTGTAGCGAAACCCCAGACTTGCTTCTAAACCCATTATTCTCTAATCTTACCCACCGACAAATCGGAATTAAATTAGCTTGAGACACGTCATTCTGGTTGAATCCTTTCATCAAGGGTTTGGACTATAAAGCGTTTCCGTATTTCGTAATAGTTGTTATATACATTGCCTGAACCATTACATACAGTACATACTAACAACATCTGCAGAAGTCCTAAATACTGCTCAGGGTTCACTGAAGCTTGACGTGGCACTCGGAAATGTATTGTACAGATTTTGTATAATTCCCCATAGGTATATTTCCATTGCAGCAAGAAGTAATCAAAATGCATACAGACAGCATATGAATATAAATAGCTTGGCTGCACAGAGAATACAATCACGTCATAACAAATCAATGAGTGCACAGGGAAGGCTGTAGTGTGTAGCAGAGTGATTCTTAATCATCCATCATCCCCAAAATGCCCATTTGCCTTAGCAAATAGTCAAAAACAGAGAATACAAGCAAAACGTTTAGAATGTGCTAAAACCAATTATACACATAATGAGATGTCACTGGTGAACTTCAGTTCTTCTTCATGATTTGTAATTTGTAATTATCTTTCAAATTCACCAGCAATGAATATGGAACAGAAATGAAGAATAAACGGATTCTAAAATAATGATCTTTTGACACTTGTAGAGCATGTGTGTTAAACTCAGTCCGTGTAAGGGTGGCAGCCAGCTCAACCCTGAGTCTCTGAGGAGAAAAAAAAACATATCACTGTCCTCGTGCAAGACAGTTAACGCTAATAGTTAAAAGATCACGTGCGTAAACGCACTCACTGAGGACAGGAGCTACTTTTGTGTTCCATCCCGATGGTTGCGCTAACGACCAAATCAGTCCCCGATTAGAGGGGAACCGTTGGGAAAACCCAGTGGCACTGGCTACCAGAGGTGAGTTGAAGGGTTATAGAGTGTCGTATGTGCATTGTTTTATGTCCCATGTGATAATATAAATAGATAAGCATCTCAGCAGTGGTGCATTTAAGATTTGTGTGACCCAACTCACCTTGTCTGGCCTCAGATTGAATGACCTGTGGGGAACGTTTTCTTGGGTGGTATGTGGACAGTCATGACTCATATGCAAATCGTGTCGTTAGCTTATATGATCTGCATATATTTACTAGGTGTGTTGTCTAGTCCGGGTTGTGTTACATGGTGCATTCTAGGTTTGACAGGCATTGAATAGAATTTGGACTTTCATGTTTTAGCTACGTAATGAGCTTAATGTTTGTGAAACAGAGCTGCTGAATTCGACAAAGCTCTTTGCGGGTTTGAAACGCTAAATGAGTTTGGACTTAATCAGGGTTACATCTGTCTTGTTTCATTCCTGTGAATTTGGTGGCGAATCAACAGGAGAATTGGAATTCACCAGCCTATTCTTGTTGCTGTTTTCATGGCCTTCTAAGCCCCGAGGAGGACTGCAATGGATGGTAAGCTGACAGTGATGAATGAGTTGTTCAGTCCGAGGACTCTTTCATAAGGTGCGTGCAGGCCGATATCTCTGAGTTAGAACGTAACTTCCTCCCCTACGAGATGAAGTTGCAGTCAAACTTTCGGGATGGCAAGGGTACATTAAGGTTCGTTGAACGGAGTGTGACCTGTGCTGCCTGCCCCTGGATGACCCGCTCATCTTCACCTGGTGTCAGCCCACCGGGGATGATCTGCTACAGGCTGGAAACGCCCCAGACATCCAGCTCTATTTGAACATTTGTAGCTACATGCTTATTTTTCTTACATACCTGCCTAATTTTCACTTCAATCGCTTTGAGGTTTTATTTGAATGAAAAGCGCAATAGAAGCTGAATAAATTATCGTCCGTTATTGTGGCTTTCCTTCAGAACTCCTTTTAGAACAGGACAAGGCGGTAAATCAGGGTGAGGTGAAAGAACATCAGTGACAATGTATTTTTAAATCATCGCCTGCCCTTCCTTGATGTGTTTCAAAACCTACCTTCCTTCAGATTGTAATGTTATCACAAATCATTAGCGCCACTTCAACATTGTGACATCAAAATGGCGTCACGAAACAAAGACGTTTGGGATCCCCTGGTATCGAAGGGTCTGACCATTTCCACTTTGTTCTGTTCACAAATGCATTTTCTGTACTTTGAACTAGCTACTCTAGGGCTGCGACAAGCCATGATTGGATGAGCTTAGCTGCTCTCTGTTCATCACCAAAGAGTTAACTTAGCAACCCAGAGAGATGGAAAGATGTGTTCTGGGAATAGTATGAGCTGTGGTCCGCCACTCTGCCATAGTAAATATCCGCGCAGCGAAGTGCTGTAGTAAATATCCGCGGAGTGGAGATGCTGTTCAGACATGGGTGGGAGAAGGTTGTAAAAACACACACACACACACACAAACCACACACACCACACACACACCACACACATGCTGCTTTAACCACCTGCACAGCAGAGATAAAAACCCTCTCAAAAACAACTCTCCAGCATAACTGAAAGTGCGGCAGCACCTCATAGCGTGTACCTGCCCTTCAAGATGACGAATCAGAAATACAACGGCGGCCGCATTCCTATCTCCTTCGCGGAATGAAATGCTAATAAATGTGCACTGTCCCAAATAAATCCCATGAATAAATGAATAGGCGGCGTGGTATTGCGGGTATTGGAACAGAACAGTATTAGGACTCGATGGAGTCAAGGACCAGCTGATATCCAGGTCACATGCTAGTATTCATTCTGCTGCGGCAGTTAGGGGGAACAGAGCCCCGGTCTCTGCTAGCGCGGCGAGCAAGGAAACACTAACTCACATCCTGGTTGCTCATGTCCCAGTAGGGCCTTTCACCATAGGACACCACCTCCCACATCACGATACCGTAGCTCCACACGTCCGAAGCCGAAGTGAACTTCCTGAAGGCGATGGCCTCGGGGGCGGTCCAACGAATGGGGATCTTCCCTCCCTGCAGAGACACAGAGGAGTAGTGGGGGGGGGTGGATAAGTGGTGGAGCATGCTGGGAGATGGAGTCATTTATAAACACTGGGCGGTACACAAGCACACACACACACACACACACACACACACACACACACACACAGACACACGCAAACGCACACACACACTTTAGGAGACTCACCAGAGAGCTGGTGTAGGTGGGGTCGGCCGACGAGTCGTCCAGGAAACGAGACAGGCCGAAGTCGGACACCTTACACACCAGGTTGCTGTTGACCAGGATGTTGCGCGCGGCCAGGTCCCGGTGGACGTAGTTCATGTCCGAGAGGTACTTCATGCCCGCCGCGATGCCACGCAGCATGCCCACCAACTGGGTCACCGTGAAACGCCCGTCATTCAGCTGTTGGGGGGGTGGGGTGTGGCGGAGGGAGGGAGGGAGGGAGGGAGGGTGAGAGAAGGAGGGAGATGAAGTCACCAGTCAAGGAAAATCTGAAATTCTGCATAAACATGTCAAAAGGTTCCTGCCGCATAACCAGTCCTGTTAGTCCAGGCCAGCTGACCTCCGTAAGCTCACTGGCCCCATCTAGTAAGAAATAGGAACTAATATTTGGTATGTTTCAAGTGAGATGTGGGGGTGTGTGTGTTGGATGGTCCACCAACAATCAGTTTCATGTGGAACAAATGGCGTTAAAGTCTTTTCACAAAACAAGATCCCCACAAACGGGTCTTGGCTAAAAATGAAACCGGCATCGCTTTGGTAGAGCCACGCTAACGATGCTAACGCCAACAGCCGCGCCGTAAAAGAACTACCAAAAACCCAAACGGGGTGGTTCGTTCTAATGATTCTATCTGAACCATAGACAGCTCCATAATCAGCCCTGTGACTCATAAGTATTGCGGTGCCATGCTTTCATGTCTCACGAGGGAGTCTGGATATCGAGGTTTATTTCTCATCTACTCAGGAGGTAAACATTCTCAACATGCCAAACATATAAACACACCGTGCTGCTTGGTCAACTGGGTTTGACAGGAAAACAAGTTCGGATGGATGTGTAAACGGCCTGATTCAAAACAGCCATGGACGCTGTACAGGGTACTTGGCCTGGATTGTATGTGTGTGTCTTTGTGTATATATGCGTGCAGAAATGTGTGTATTTATGTATTTGTGTGTTTGGTCCTGCATGCAAATGTGTTTCTTCTCATTATACGTGCGTTGAGTGGGTGCATGTGTGTGTAGTTCTGTCTGCAACCCGGGATCCTCACAGTGTGTCTGTTGGTCACACACACACACACACACACACACACACATGGTTGGACGGCCTGTGACTGATAGGGGTGCACGGCAGAGGTTGAGTCAGAAGATGAGCCTAAATGAGACATGAAGAGAATGTTTGGTCACTATACAGTGACACACTATCCAATGTGTGTGTGGGTGTGTGTGTGTGTGTGTGTGTGTAGCTATGCTGGGTGAACTGTAAAGAAAAATGTATACATATATATAAATAATGCATATACATAAATATATTAATAAATATGAGAAACGGTATGCATCTGGAAAAGCAAATGTCAGAACTAACTACCGGTTTGTTAGTGGTTAGAGCATTGGATCAATAACCATCATTAAAAGTCCAGATGACCAAGGAGCCAAGGGTTCGTCCTTGTCTGGTTAGGGTTATTGTCCCATCCAGAGTCAACAGGAGTCAAACCCCAACCCGCGACGCCGCTCTCTGAAGGTGCCTCAGACCCAGTTGGGACGCGGGATCGAAGAAATGTCCGGGGTGCACGCGTGCGCACACAGGAAACGGAAGAAGTATAGGCACCCTCATCCGTCACATGCAAGCGCTGCCATTGCGACAAGCTGAGAATGGAAAGTGCGCCAGTCTCTTGAGAGCTCCCAGCGAGCGAGACGGCGTGAGTGTGTGTCCACACCGCCCACTACCCACTGTCATTACACTGGGTCTAATGCAACGGAACATTCTAGAAACCCCCCCACGGCTCGTAGGAGGTGTTCTGTGTGGCTGCGCTTGTTCTCGGCCCTTTATGTGCTACATTGGAAAGGTTACATCAGTCCTCCGCGGCTCAGCTGGACAATGGGCTCAGTTGCCAGGGACCACCTGGGTCGTACGACGACCGCGCCGCGTGACTGAATGAAGCATGCGCTAGCTGGGACGTCATAGGAATCTGTACACTATCGTTCCTGTCAGTCAGTAAGAATCTGTACATTATCGTTCCTGTCAGTCAGTATGAATCTGTACATTATCATTCCTGTCAGTCAGTAAGGATCTGTACATTATCGTTCCTGTCAGTCAGTAAGAATCTGCACATTATCATTCCTGTCAGTCAGTAAGGATCTGTACATTATCGTTCCGGTGAGTCAGTAAGAATCTGTACATTATCATTCCTGTCAGTCAGTAAGGATCTGTACATTATCATTCCTGTCAGTCAGTAAGAATCTGTACATTATCATTCCTGTCAGTCAGTAAGGATCTGTACATTATCATTCCTGTCAGTCAGTAAGAATCTGCACATTATCGTTCCTGTCAGTGATTGGTTTCGAGAGAGCCGGCTGTCCGGCTGCGGATGTCTCACTGTGGAACAGCCCGTCCTTGTTGCCATTATGATGCGATTTAGTCCGACCTGATTGTAACCTTGGATTCTCTTAGTGGTGTACCTGTCTCTTGTTATGCTAGGTGTTAGTGTGCATGGTTCAGTGTTTCAGGTTGGGGGCGCTACTGCCTGAGACCCTAAACTGTATCCGTCATATTAGCACGGGAATGTTCTCTTTCTGAATGGGAGAACTGCCTGGTGAGGACAATGAGTTTAAAGGAGTATCTGTTGAAAATGCTTGGGCAGATAGCTCATGCAAGACGATTATTTGAATCAAGCCATGTTCTGCTCTTGTCCTGTTCTGCTTTCATTCTCTGTTTATGTGTATTCCTGTGCAAAGTAAGGAAACAGACCCTACATTCAAATGAGGAACTTGGCTAGGAAATAACCTCCCGTGCTGCACAAATAAAGATCTCAGAGATACCCTGTAATGCTCGCCGTGCGTGCAAATTCTCCCACAGATTACATGTTTACACAAGGATGGGCTCTCTGACTCTAAACGTTGGGTGGAATTCTGTGATTACACATGAACCTGTGTGAAATGGGATCCTAAACTGAATTAAATTATTACAGAAGTGACACTGAAATTATTTGTCTACCTGACTATAAATGTTGAAACCAATCAGGAAGTGATTAAAGCTCCCTTCTGTCATTGGTACACGGTTATGCCTAGAAGTAGTACAGGGTTTGGGATAAACCCTGAGACCCTGTTCTCGTGGTATGTGACCACTGAAAAGTTAAGAGGCCTTCCGGACCTGGGAATGGTCTCGGTAACAAAATCAATCAGGACGGGGTTAGAGCCACTCCGATCCTTGAGCAAATTGAAAACAAAATGACCCGTTTGTAAAAATGAATTAAGGAGGTGTAGAGGATAATAATTATATGTAATTGAGAGATTTTATTTAAAAAATGTACCCCGAATAAAGTAAAATACAGTGACTCACAATAGTATTCACCCCCATGAATTTTCCAAGTGAAAAATAAACAATGGCTAATTGTTCTAAATAATTTACAAATATAAAGCAGGACAGTTACTGTGTCTCTATTAAAAATGTTATGTAAAACCAAGCTCTGAGAAGGCTGAGATCCAATTTGGGAATAATTGAAAACAATCTGATGTGATCAATTGACGGCTCCAAATTAACCGCTAAAACATCTTTTGATCTTTAAACATTGGCTGAGATATGATTGAATTAATAAACAAAACGGTCAGAGAACAACAATTTACAGACCAACTGGCTGGCAGCTATCTTCCTCCCATGCAGCGTGAACAACAAACTCAACTACACAACAATCGTGCAAATTCCTCGACGCCATCTGTCAGAGATGTCACAAAGGGCTCAGTGTGTTGTCAGACACCATCGCTCGGCACATTTGTCACAGGCCGTCGCGTAGCCGTCGCGTAGCCGTCGATTAATTAGCGCGAATTAACGCGTGTCGCCACTCACCCTGAGGAAGGAGTCCAGCGCGCCATTCTCCATGAACTCGGTGATGATGAGCACAGGGCAGCTGCGGGTCAGCACCCCCTCCAGCCGGATCACGTTGGGGTGGTCGAACTGGCCCATGATTGACGCCTCGCCCAGAAAGTCCCGCCTCTGCCGCTCCGTGTAGCCCGCCTTCAACGTCTTGATGGCTACCACCGCCTCGCGCCGACCCGGCTGCTTCAGGCGCCCACGGCACACCTCCCCAAACTCCCCTGGGAGGAGGGTCGGGAGGGGTTGAGGGAGGGACGGGGAGTGGAAGAGGTTTGAGGGAGGGGTGTTGAGGAGGGGAGGAGGGCAGGGGTAGTGAGGGAGAGGAAGAGGCAGTGTTACCGGTTGAACGAAGGATGAGGAACTCTGGAAATATTGGGGTGGAAGGACGAAAGAGATTGGGATGTGAAAGGATGGGAGTTTAGCTGCATGTGTGTGAGAGAGAACAAGCAAGAGAGAAAGGAAGGAGGGGAAAGACGCAGAGGGAATCTCAGGAGTCTGAGAGGTTGGGGAGGGTTTGAAGGGAGAAAAGGTTGAGCCGCGACTGGGAGTGGAGCCGGCTAGTGGTTGACGGGGAGTGTGGGTGGGTCAGGAACCTGGGGGTTCTGGTGCCTTGGTAAAGAGCCGTGTGTTTACAGAGGACAGACAGGGCAAACAGGCCGGAGAAAAGAAAGTGGACATTCAAGGCAAAGTTAGGAAAATAAGCAACACACTTTCTGAGAAGAAACAGCCTCCAAACCCATCCTCCTCCCCACACAGCTTCTCAACAGCCACTGCCACCTCTTGAAAACACACACACACACTCCGCCAAACCAACAACTTCCTTCCACCACAATCCAATATCACACACTGCCTAAAATACACACCGTCCCCAAACACACTCCCAGACCCCTAATCCAACATTCCTCCCATGTCACAAACAACCCCACAATCGCCATCCAACATCCTATCCCTAAACCCAAACATAGAATCCACAAACCCCAACCCTCCCCCGACTCACCCCAACCCTCCCCCGACTCACCCCAACCCTCCCCACGACTCACCCCAACCCTCCCCCGACTCACCCCAAGACTCCTTTTCAGCGACTAAAGGATTTTTTTTTACCTGCGCCGATAACCTCCTCGATCTTCACACACGAGATGTCGATCTCTTTCGCAAATTCATGGACGGCCTCGTTGGGGTCTTCGTAAGTGAATGGATCGATGTACACTTTGACCCCCGGAGATACTGTAGACAGAGATCGACAGAAACAGAACCCAAATTAACCGGGTTCATCAGATCTGGGTTTTTTTTGACCGAGCCTCAATAAGATACTTGAATGAACGTGTTCCAATGGAGGGTTGTAAACAAATACAGTCATTTAATGGAATCACATTTTATGCATGAACAGTGCAAGGGCATATCTATCACACAGCTCCTTGAGTTTTAAATAGCGAAGAGGCAGGTAGTCTCCACTGCTGTGAAGGGAGTGAGTCATTGAGACTCCCCCTTGTGGGTCCTTAGAAAACCAGGGAGTCTGTTCCTCTATGGAGTCAGAGAGCCAGGGAGTCTGTTCCGCTGTGGAGTCAGAGAGCCAGGGAGTCTGTTCCTCTGATGAGTCAGAGAGCCAGGGAGTCTGTTCCTCTGTGGAGTCAGAGAGCCAGGGAGTCTGTTCCTCTGAGGAGTCAGAGAGCCAGGGAGTCTGTTCCTCTGAGGAGTCAGAGAGCCAGGGAGTCTGTTCCTCTGTGGAGTCAGAGAGCCAGGGAGTCTATTCCTCTGTGGAGTCTGAGAGCCATGGAGTCTGTTCCTCTGTGGAGTCAGAGAGCCAGGGAGTCTGTTCCTCTGAGGAGTCAGAGAGCCAGGGAGTCTGTTCCTCTGTGGAGTCAGAGAGCCACGGAGTCTGTTCCTCTCAGGAGTCACTCAACTGTCTTCTATCTGACCATGACTTTGATTGAGGAAAGTTTCCTGCCTTGGTCAGGCGATTCGATAATAGATTAAATCAGGTAGTTTATTGTCCTAGTTTGAACAAAGGAGCAGTTGAAGGTGCAGCTCTCTAGGACTTCAGCTGTAAAGTGCACACACAGATACAAACAACTCCCTCCAACACAAACGTTACAGATTTTATATTTCATTATAAATTGTCAAAATACTGTTTACTTAGCTAATAACAAAGTTAATTGCATAGTTTTACTAATCCTAAACTTTACCGTAACCTTAACCATATCCCAAATCTTATCATTATATACTTAACCTAACACCTAAACCTAATCCGAACCCTTAGAATTCCATCTAATCCTAACCCAAATCCTAACCCTTAGAATGCCATCTAATCCTAACTCTAATCCTAACCCTAATCCTAAAGCTAAGTATGCCATCTAATCCTAACTCTAATCGTAACACAAATCCAAACTCTAATCCTAACCCGAATCCTAACTTGAATCTTAACTCGAATCCTAACTCGAATCCTAACTCGAATCCTAACTCGAACCCTAACTCGAATTGTAACTCAAAGTCCAGCTGGTGGATTTGCCCTAAACTTAATACTTAAGTAAAAAATAATTGCCGTTTTCAAAATAAGGAAAAACACACACACACACACACACACACACACACACACACAGACCCATCCCCCAATGCTTACCGTACTGCTGCAGTTTCTCTGTGTATTCCAGCTCTGAATTGCTGCGCTGCTTCCTGCAAACAAGGACCACACACCCACAATCTTACTCGCATGATCAATCCTTTGTCTCTACAGACGGTCTGCAGTAGATACACAGGCTGCTTGCAAAAAACAAGAATATAATTTATTTTATGCAGACAGTCGGAACTGAAATAATAGAACCATTCTCCGGGTGGCTTATGCCTTTCTAAGTGGCTTTTCAGGATTTAAGATTTCAAGATACCCAACAATGACCAAACAATGACAAAACAGTGAACAAATGTTGCCAAAGAATTATCACATAGGACCAAAAAAATTACCATAATGCGTCATCGGATTACCTGATGACAGTCAAACACTCACCTAGAACATACAATGGCAATGACCACAAGGGCAACGATGACCACTAGCCCGGCAGACGCCGAGCCCACAATGAGGGGCAACTGGTCCTGCACAGATTTCTGAGGGTCACCTAAAAACGACCAAGGAAACATAGGTGATAAAATTACACGAGAACAAGACCACCCACCTGAAATGTAGCCTGAAATGTCACAGAAGAACCTCGGAATGAAACAGCTAATGTTGTATGAAGGGAAGATTCTTGCCAAAATAAGTATTGGAATTTACATGGTATTCCATCCTGTAGATTTTGTTTTTGAGCAGTTGGGCAACAATGAATAGGTGCAGTTTGGAAAAGCAAAAAGGAAACATTATCATTAAAAACAAATATCAAATACCGATACTCAAATAGCAATTATATTTCTGTGTTTTGGTTTGTATTAATCTGCCATTCATGTGACACTATAACAAAAAAGGCAGTAAGCAGTAAACATATCACACAGCCATTACGTGCCATTTCTAAAATAGCACCGCTTCTTGAAATAGCTTCTTCCATTTTTTTTTCACTGCTTGGATGGATTGTACTAATTAAAGTGATCATAGAGAAGCTTTGAAACACTGGTGAGGAAAACTATGAAAGACATTAACAATGGTGAAGGACAATGATTAACTGGAAGGAAGGAGAAAGAGAGATACATTAAGTAATTAGGAAGGCGAGAGAGAAACATAGAGAGAAGAGAAGCAGAGAGTAATGATGGAGGAGGGGAAGAAGTAGGAAAGATAGATATATGTACTGGTCATGGAGGTGGTAAAGTTATCAGAGAGAGAGAGAGAGACACACAATGGAGAACTGAAGGAGGAAAGATAGATATATGTACTGGTCATGGAGGTGGTAAAGTTATCAGAGAGAGAGAGAGAGACACACAATGGAGAACGGAAGGAAGAAAGAGAAGAGGTGTGAAGGGTGAGGAGGAGGAAGAGAAGACAGAGAACAAGTACTTAGAGAACATGTACTTAGAGAACAAGTACTTACTGTGCATGGAGGTGCTGAAGTCCATTGGGATGCTGTAGCGGCCATAGCCGGCCACAGTGCGGGCCCGGACCTGTACCACGTAGGGAGTGGCCGACCGTAGACCCTCCACACGGGCCGTGCTGTGCTGCGCCGTCACCGTGTGTGACAGCGCCTGGCCCTGTGCAACACATCAATCCCATGCATTTATGAATCCATCCCTATGTCAGCGGTGGTCACAGAAGGGGTTGTAGAACCTGGGCTGCACATTGGCTAGCAAACTGGCGACCGCGCTAGGAAACAGGCATTGGGTATGTGCCCTACAACCAAACCAGCTATATTACCAGTTGCAAAACCAGTTAAATTACCAGGCGCAAAACCATTTATATTACCAGGTGCAAAACCAGTTATATAACCAGGTGCAAAACCAGTTATATTACCAGGCACAAAACCAGTTATATAACCAGACCCAAAACTAGTTAAATTACCAGACGCCAAACCATTTATATTACCAGGTGCAAAACCAGTTATATAACCAGGTGCAAAACCAGTTATATTACCATGTGCAAAACCAGTTATATTACCAGGCACAAATCCAGTTATATTACCAGGCAATACAACGAAGGCTCACCCTTTCATAGTACTTGATCTCATAATCCAGGATGACTCCATTGGGTCTCTCAGGGGGCAGCCAGGACAGGCTCAGAGAGTCTGATGTCGACTTCATCAGATGCACTGTGGGTATGGCTGACGGTGCTGTGATAGGACGATGAAGAGTCAGGCTGAATGTTTTTTTGTTCAATGTTTTTTCTAGAAATCTATTCAGGAAAGTGAAGCAGATGTTCATGTGTTGTTTATTATTATCTGACTTCTTAACATGACATTTATCTGACCCTTCTTGGTGATATTTCAGTTTATTGATTTGCTACTAACATGAAAGGACACACTGAGTCTGTACATTCACGCAAAGCCTCGGTACTGGGAATAATAAAGACAGATGAAGCTAACTGGCAGTTTGAAATGTTGAAATGTAGATACACGTTGAGTTGAGTGCTTATATTCAGTGGTGATGTTAAGTAGTCATGTTGAGTTGTGATGTTAAGTAGTGATGTTGCGTTGTGATGTTAAGTAGTCATGTTGAGTGGTGATAATGAGCGGTGATGTTAAATAGTGATGTTAAGTGGTGACACTGCGTAGTGACATTAAGTAGAGATGTTGAGTTTTGACATTAAGTATTAATGTTATGTGGCGATGTTGAGTGGTGACATTAAGTGGTGATGTTGAGTGGTGATGTTAAGTGGTGATAATGAGTGGTGATGTTAAGTGGTGATAAT
>JACXGJ010003447.1:0-41749 GCA_016801105.1 Esox niger
TTCCCCCCCCCCCCCCCCCCCCCCCCCCCCACCCTCATCCATCCATCCCTCCCTCATCCCTCATTATCCACAGAGCCTGTATCAGCACCCCAGGCTCTGGTGTCACTTTGCGATGACAACCTCACACATCTACCCCGCTGAGCGGGGCCCTTGAATCTGCAACAGGACTCTGTCTTCGCCTCTGACAGGGCCAGAAAAGACAAAGGGCTGAAGTCACAGTGTGCTACAACAGCAGAGCAGGCGCTGACAGAGAAGTTGCACTGACCAAACAGAAATGTTTCACAGGGTTCGAGCCCCAGAGGATGTAAAACAATAATAAAGAGAAAAATTCCCGGCACAAAAGATACGACCCTCTGAACCATTTTACAAGTTATGTATAGAGGTAAGCCACACCTTTTTCTCACCAGTCGGCTCGATACATATTCAATGTTTGATCTCACCCTCCATGTTGGAATGCTAGATCTGAACAAAGGAAGGAAATCATCAATCAAACATGTCAAATGTACAAATGATTTGAGCAGAACCTCCAGCTGACCCATAGGATTTCAAAGAAAGCTCATGTGGCTGAGTTAACATGCTTACTGTAAATACTGGGGTTGACTAGGTTATCGCTTTGCTAAAGGGTACCTAGAAGCGATTGAGTCTGTAAAGATGTTGATTATGTCAGCGAAATGAAGTGCAAAGTTCCTGTAAATTGTATGCATTGTACAAATGGTATTGTAGATTCTATTCTAGATTTAGATCATTGAAAACCTTGTATCAACACATCATCTACAACCTGTAGGTTTTCAGGCATTGGCTGACTGACTGTGGGCCCAGAGTCTTGAAACAGTTGGTGAATGGATGCTCTGAGATTAGTTGAAAAGATTATTCTGCCCTTGAGCATAGCACCTAACCGTTATTACTCCAGAGTCTCATGTATAATGGCTGATCGTCAATGGTGTTGGGGAGTTGGAATATGCAAAAAAGGTGTGGAACAGGACAAATATTAGCAGTCAAGTATTACAACTAAACATGCTAAATTATTGTCATGTGGATAAGGGTGTAGATTTAGGGGGGATTGGGGGTCATGACATCCCAGGTCAGTGTGATCCCCCTGGAAAAGAGTGCAAATCCTGAGATCCAGTGACTCTGCCCCCCCCCCAATAAACAATAGAAACTTAAGCAGTTGCATGTGGGGAATGACAGGACTATGTATTATGCAATTCAGGTGTATTGACACATTTTCTTGTTCAGTTCCAGATGTAACAGGAGACCGGCTAACCAACCTTTTTGTTGTGGTCTTAGAAAAAATTGATTATCTCTAGATTGAAATCTACTTTTTCAAACTCCAATGATTTCTCAGGGGAGTAACATGTAAAATAAAAAATAATTTTTACACCCACACTCTTTGACCACATTTATACTGTACATGTGTATATAGGACAGGGCAAAAAAAGCAGTTTAACCATTGATTATAATCTGCTCTGTCGGCAGGCGGTGTCCACCTTTGTTTACTTGAAAGGCCTTGATCCCCAATCTGCACTGGCTTGGGACCCAAACGATGCATTATTCTCATCACTGTGAACAGATGCAATGGGAAGACTTTTTTTCCGGAACCCTCAAGGGGTCAATGCAATCAAGAAACTCAAGAAAAAGCCTCTCTTCCTCGAAAACTAAATTGCAAATGTGGGCGGACATGGAGTGTGTGCATGTACAAGCATTTAAAACACACGCACGCAGGCACGCACAGACACACACACACACACACACACACACACACTCTTTACCTGGCAAAAAGTCTACCCTCTTTATGGACTTGGCCTGGTCTGGAAGCTCTAATGAACTTATTAATGAAGGGCGTACCGTGCAAACCTTGGATCCGTGGGGCAGCTGTTAGCTTCTACTCTGCATAGGTTAGCTGTGATTAATAGTGAGACAGAGAGGGAGAAGGGAATCAAAGGGTTCTTGTGTGTGGGGGGGCAGATGTGGCCTTTCACCAGACTCTGTGACATGCAACACCAGGCCTGGTGGTGGGCCACACATCAGCAGGCTCTGAGAGATGCGATCAGTGACCAACTGTGAAATACTGTGGTTGGTATATAAATGACTCTTAAAGGAAGCGGTCTCAAAGTGATGAATGCGGTAAACAATAGAGCAGCAACCAAATCCAGTTAAATTGTTTATGGTGGCGTGCAACTGGAGGGTGTCGTACAAATCAAAGTCATTAGCGATTGGATCGTCTCTAACCAATCTGAGTATCAAAGTCGATTAATAATTTTCTAAACAGCACATTGCCCATGTGTGTTCAGGCTCTGGCCTCAACCAATCTGTTTCTGTGTCCAACCACAGTGATTAGAATGTGTTTGCATTCTAGAAATCGTGAGATCCAGTCTCAGTTTGAAGAATAAATATTTTTGTATGTGGCGTTTGGCCAGTAAGTACGTTTGGATAGACAGGCAAGTCTATATGCAAACAGTGAGTTCAACCTTGTCTCCGCATGTGTGCTCAGAACCACAGAGCACCATTAGAGCACGATTAACATGGATCAGGTATACTCTCATTTGAACGTTTCCCCCCCCACTGCAAAACAGCACACCAAATCAGCCCCTCATTATTATTACCGTGAATTGCCGTTGAGGTGGGAGGAAACTTCCTCAGTAAAGTCATGGGACATTTCTGCCAAGACGGAAGCAATTAAGATGGCGGAATGACTGGAGGACAGTTGGAACTCCTAGCCAGATCCGCTCATTTGTTGCAGTGTGTTTGAGCTACGAGCTCCTGCTTAACTCACTGTGTATTCTTGTGTAATATCTCCCCCTGGTGGGTCTTTTTGATATAACCTGGTTATATAATAAAGATTATTAAATACAGGTTGTCATAAAAATCTTATGCAGAAACGAAATGGCCATTTAAATACAAGTGGTTGTGATGGTGAGGTTACGGACAGCTCCGTCCTCTTCCGCTTTTTCCCGATTTCTCATTGGTCATGAACTCACCCCGGTCTCCTTCATTTGTCTTTTCTCCAATTGTCACTCACACCAGTTTCAAGTCATCAGTCCGTGTTTAAATGTTTCTCCTCTGCTCCCCTCATTTGTTGGTCATTGTTCCATGTCACAGTTTGTTCGACATCAGTGGTGAGTTCCATTTTCGTTTACGTTGTTTCAGTTATTTAAAGTGCTCAGTGTTTCTTTAAACAAATAACGGATTAGCATCGACTGCCACCCTTTGCCTGCACCTGGTTCGTCCTCTCCACCACTACACCACTCCTTGACCGAATGACCAACCCAAAGAATGACCAAGTAAAGGCGCGGCAGTGATGAATGGAAGGGGAACTCCTCAGTTGGCCGGACCCCTACTGTCACCCGCTGTACTCCTGGCCGGCTCAGCACCAACCCCAGAGGGGAAGGCGACGGAGGCGACTTTCACAAACCGGCTGTAAGTCAGTCTCCCAGACGGCCTTCAGGGGGTGGGAGCAGGTTCCGCCACTGGTGGGGCACTCTGAGTGTTTCCTGGACGCTGGAAGGTGCAAGGACTGGCCCGGTTTCCACGACCCGCCGTACCAGTTCTCACCGGGGACCAGGGGAATACCATCTTCCCAGGTCCCTGAGGAATCAGTGGTGGGCATCCAGGAGGAGCCGCAGCCAGCGCCCCCTACTGCCCAGGAGCTGCAGCCAGCGCCTCACGCTGCCCAGCGGTCGTCGCCACCAGCTCCCCCCGCTTCCCTGCTTTTGCGCGCCGCTGCCGCCCGCCGCGGTTCAAGCCCCCGCCACCCGCCGAGGTTCTAGCCACCGCCACCGCCGCCCACCGGGGTCTTGCCTCATGCTGCCCTCACGCCACCCTGTGGTCGCCGCCGCCGCCAGCTCACCCCGTTGCCCTGCGGTCGTCGCCACCATCTTCCCCCGTTTCTCCTCTGCTCCCCTCATTTGTCGGTCATTGTTCCATGTCACAGTTTGTTTGATGTCAGTTGTGAGTTCCGTTTTCGTTTACTTGTTTGTTTTGTTTCGGTTATTTTAAGTGTTCGGTATTTCTATTTACAAATAGCGGATCAGCATCGACTGCCACCCTTTGCCTGCGCCTAGTTCGTCCTCTCCACCACTCCACCACTCCTTGACAGTGATGAGGTAATATTCTAGAATAATATTTTGGGTTGTCTCTAATATTTCAAAATATTGTGTGTAATATGTAAAATTAGAAATGGTATGTTTTTGCATTGGTAACAAGATATGTATGACATTTATTCAAATTGATCTTAGTGAATTATTTTAAATTGATTTGAATTATGTTGTATTAATGTACTTTGCTGTGAATTATGCTGTTTTAATTGTAGTTTAAATTCAATGGTTCATCCACCTGAAAGTATGGGTCAAGAAAATGTGTAATATGTGAATCATTTTCATTTATGCAGCAAATACAATCCTTAGATAACTTGACTAGTCATGATTAGATAAAAATCGATGTAACTGATCAGTGGGTGTGGGAATGGTTATATTTAATTGAGAAATGTCGTTTAGTTAAATGTTTTTACATTAGATATTGGCATGCCCTGATTTAAGTTTATACATTTTTAGCTAATGGTGGCTAAAGTGAGCTAAAGTTTGTAATGACCAATTAAAGAAAACAAAGTCATGGATTATAGTTTCTTTTGGCCCATCTGAATACTTCATGGTCAAGATCTAATGTCACATATTAATAATGCAAAATATTAGTGCCAAATTGAACAAAATGATTAAGTTGGACATTTCTGAGGTTCCTAGTTTTGGGGACCTTCTGAGCATTGCATTCTACTTCCAGTAAAATTCTGCTTTCTGTAGGGTGTCTAAATTTAACAATACGTGGTTATCACAACTTCAGATTCCACACAGAAGTATTTGAAAATAAACAAATTCAAGAGACCATCACGTTGCTAAATAATGTGACCAGTGGTCAGAATATCAAGTTATAACTGGCTGAAGATTTTTTGAAATCCCAACTGAATAGAATCACAAACAATCCTAGTATGTTTTTATAGAGTAGTTTGCTAAAATCCATTATGATTGTTTTCATATTTCACTAAGATGGTGAAATGTCTGTGCTGCTACCATTCACACTAAATGTGGATGCTGTTCCATGGTTAAATAGTTGGCCAAAGGGTGACGGGATAGTAGAATGCTTCTTTCCTAACCTTTGTACTGATTGATTGAATTACATTCCAAAAGTCTGAATCAACCACCACCAAACATATACTTCAACAGTTGAGGCCCTTAGTTTCTTGAGCTGTTATCGCAGTGGGCTAAGTGACAAATAAATGTCTGTTCCCTGTGGTGAATGTTCAGAAAGGCTCAGTAGTCCCCTCTAGTGTTTTTCCAAAATCTAGTCAACTTGTAGCCAAAAAATAGTGCAACGGTCTAACATCAATCCATCTTTACATAAAAAAAACTAGAACAAACAGCAACCCTTTGTTGTCCCTCCACAAAAAATCTTTTTTTAAATAACCTTTATTTGTCTCTGTAGATTTGTGTAGTAAAGCTGTGTTTATCGACCCACTCAGCATTATATCTTATCACGCAAAGGTACAGTTTAACACAATGTTATTTAGCCCAGCGCAATACCAGGTGAAACTTGAACCCATGTAAAGGTTTGACATTTGACATTCTATTTTAATTTAACAGATGCTCCTATATAGAATGAATTGTTTCCTCAAGTTTCAAAGAGTTATTGATCACATACACATTGTAGTAGATGTTTTCAGGCATGTAGCCAAATGCTTTATTCAGCCTCTCAATAATACAGTTGAAAAAATAAACTATATAATTTAAAAAAAGGTGTATAAATGAGAAGTGTTAAAACATACTTTCATATGGGTAATTCCAGATAATACACTGCAAGTATATATTTTTTCAGAAACTATAGTTGAATGGAAATTGGCAATGTTCATCACTGGTGTAAAAATGAAAATAGACAGAGTAAGCATTAGCAGAATGTGTATACGTATGTGAGCAGGGCCATAGCTAATGTGGGCAAAGGTGGGTGCATTTCATGGGACCCATGGCTTGGCAAGGCCCACTGATCTTTATAAAGTCAGTGTGGTCTTTAAGTAAGGAGGCCCGGTATTCTTGGTGATGACCCTGAATCTGTGTATATGTTTCTGTGCACGTGTTTGTATGGTCCTAGTTTTATACAAAAAAGGATAAATGTGTCCCCTCAGGGTTTTATAGCTGTTCCCACAAGTAAAAAGCTTATTTTCAGTTTATTTTAAGGTTTAGGTTTAGGTTTAGGTTTACTTCAGGCATATGATGCCCTTGTACCGTCTTGCTGCTGAATGTCTGCTGAATCGTAGCGGTCTGAAAGAAGGCCCACGGCTCATTTGGCTGAAGGCCAGGATGATCTTGAGGTCTTGCTATGGTGCTGTGTGTAGTAAATGTCCTAGAGGGCATGCAGTGTGACCCCCGCTGATTGTTGGTTTGACCTCCCCACCCTGACGCAGAGCCATGCGATCACAGGCGGTGCAATTGTTGTACAAGTCGCCTAGTACCAGGCGGCTGTGCTGCACCAGGAGTGGGTGCTGTACCAGGCAGCTGAGATAGAAGACATGATCTATCATGTTAACCATAGTGTTGGCGTGCATGGACATTCAAGGCTTCCATGTTTTACCAACCGCTCTACATGTCCATTTTCTATGTAGTTGCAGTTGTCAGCAGATATACTGATACAGGTACAAGGTTTCAACATTGTAAAAGACTCATGGCTCTTTCTAAAAGACTCTGAGGCCTTTATTTCTTGCTCGGCCATAGTCCCTCGCCTCTGCTTTGCTGTTTCTTTAATAGACATTGTCTTGGGAGACTGCATACTACTGGCAAGGTGGCTAACTAACATAACAATAAGTAACATAGTGGCTTATCATCAAGATATGATGGATTCATTTTTGGAACTTGTGATATTGAACCATATATGTTTCAACCGGAGTAGGGTACTGTACAATGGATTTGAATGACAGTTGTAGCACCATCCAGACCATTTACTCCTTTAATGAATGCCATCAATATTGCCATTACGGTTTGACTGGGCCAAGCAGTCCCAGAATAGTTTTCCAGGTGATAAGGTTCTATGCAGCATATTAATGGTGGAGTTATCTGTGGGCAGTGATCATTTAGCTCAGTCACCTTGGCATGTTTGGATACTGGGACAATAGTGGAGACACTGAAACAGGTTGGCACAAAAAATGTAAAGGAAGGACTTGAATATGACTGTAAACATTCCTTCCAGTTAATTCTGTACGTGCTCCCAGGATGCAACCAGGGCCAACAACCTGGGGAGGGTTAACATATTTGAATGTCCGAGTCCACAACGAAAACAAACCCACATTACCAGAGGGGGTACATACCACAGGCTCTGTGTTGTTTTCCTCTAGTAATCTGAAGAAGGGTTGCCTGGATGTGAGGCATCAATGTCTGTGAGCCAGGATGTTTTCCCCTTCACGACCCTTTACTGCCTATTCCGGACACATCCCTCTCATGTCTGACCCGTTGAGTTTGACAACTTCTACTGACCTTTTATCCTCTTTCATCGGTTTGCCAAGATCAGCCGAACCGCCCAATTTCAGCCATACCACACCGTGGTTGCCGTATCGTTGCCGTGGTTGAATGGTAGGCGTTTTTTTAATAAAGTTGTGAGTAATGAATTTTAATGTGATTTGAAAAGACACATACTGTTTTTTCATTGGAGGTGTTATTTTTTATGTCAAAAGCAGTAGATTGTATTCTGTTAACGCAGTCTCTCGTTTTTCTGTGTGGTGTGAACGAGCTCTATCCTTTATCGATGTTGGGACAATGCTCCTGTAAGGACCACCTGGCCCAGAGAAGCAATACAGGGCCCAAGTGAATTGTGGGGCGCCATACCGCATATCCTGCCCAGCGGTTTGCTTTTCCGTTTTACTTCACTTTTCCTTCTGTTAGTAAAATGCCTTCCACTGCCCAGAACACAAGAACTGTGTCCACTCCCTGTGTATCTGCCTGTTACAACTAATAACACATTTTAGGCAGTTTCTTTGGATTTTAGGGAATGTCTGTTTTTGATTTGTTTGCTCTGTCTCCATCTACTGAGATTATTCAGAACTTCCTCTTGACTTCAATTTCTTTGGCCACCTCATCTTTTCTTTCAAACCATTACACAACAACCAAATATAACATACATTTCAACAAATTACAGAGGATGAATAATGCAACATCTAATATACAACATGTCCCGTAATAACTTTAATGCATTAAAACTTAAAGACATAATGAGATGTCTTATAAAATGTAATGAATGACAATGACATGAAAGACATCTGAATATCAAATATGACTGCCAGGATCAGACTGACCACCCGCTAGTTGCAATATATCGCTCAAATCATTTTATCACTTGGTTAAGAAATGATTGATCTCTCCAGCAAACATAGGCGCCAACCCTGCACATTAGGGAGTCATTAGAGATATGTTTTCAGTAAAAATTAGTATTAAAGAAAACCGAGTTTATTGCTTTGTTTTGTACAGTATTAAAGAGAACCTCATTGTCCACAGACAGTCCTATCTGCCACTTCCTGTGAGCTTTGTGTCCATGCGTGTCGCTGCCAAAGATTCAGTGCTAGCTACAAATTTTACTGAATTCCAGTAAGTAACATTAGACAGCTTTCCTGGTCTTAACGGGAAATCACTCGATGGGGACCAAGATTATAACCTCTGTAAACCGCTGGTCAATGGAAAAGTCTTAATCCACTCATAGCCAACCACTCCCTGGTGAAACATTGGCTTCAGCAGATACGGAGGTGGCCGATTTGACCATAAAGGAAATAAATTCAGTGAAGAAGAAATAAATTCCCAAAGGAACAGTATGTTTGGAGCCACTGGTGTTTCTAGCCTCAGTTCCTGGCGGTCACCTAATACAATATGGGCTTCTGTATTTATTTATTCATTTCAACAGAGACTAAATTAGGTATTATCTAAACAAATCGTTTCTGAGCTGTCTTTAGCACCCCCTGGATTCAAAACGTTACTAAGGAATATGTAATAATGCATACATAGTTATACTAAATCAAATAAGGATTAATTCCAGCTGGACCCGGAATAAACGTACTTGAGTTTGTGCAGGAAAGGACCTCAAGAGGGCCTCTAGAATAAAATCATAGTAACATATTCCACGTGAACATAGGCCTACCACACTGTAGGAAATCCTGATTCCCCAGTAAAGCTCAAGCATGATAAGTGCTGATGACGACCGGTTTTACACTTTAGGGTGGCCTCTTACTAATTGTTGAAAGACCAGGCCTACAAACAAAGCTGTCATATTAATTCTCAAAGAAAACAGTTGAAGTGAACTCATGTACCACAGTGAAATAAAACCCAATAGATGCCTTTCATGTCGAACAGTCTCAGTTTATAGCTGTGTTACGCTATGGCTGAAAATGTCATTGTCATTTCTGTGGCAGCTGAGGTAATGGCTGCAGTGAAGCCTTGAAAATGTGTCCCTTACAAAGTCCCTCTCTGCTGTTGTCACCTCGACCACACACTGGAGAATAACAAGACAGATATGGCAGACAGAAAAATGTTCTAACTAACCAAGCACAAGGAGATATGAGTGGAGTGGAGTCGTTGCTGCAACCACAGACAAACTTCAACAACAGAACACAAATGTGCCCTTTGACCTTCTTTCACCAAAAACCCCAGAATTCATCCTGCTTGAAGAGTTCAACATTTCTGCGGGGGTGTCTGGGTCATTCTTCCGTCGGCACGGTAAACTGTCCACTTGTAAGCTTCAGTCCCACACGGGTTAAGGGAATGCCAGGGCAGGAGTACAGAGAAGGAAGGACCGGAGGACACAGAGACGGACAGACAGATTAACCACAGGAACCCAAACTGGTTCGAGTTTAAATAACAGTCATTTTTGTAGGGAAGTCAAGCTCAATATGACGCACCATTACCGAAACACAACAAAGCAGCTTTTCATCGACTAACAAACGCTGAGAGAGGGACGTGGGGTTCAGCACAGGCCAGCTGTAAGACGGGCCCTGAAAAATAGTGTGTGTTGAATAAAAATGGTAGCCGCAAGACATTGGCTTTTCTAGGTCATGTCCCAAAACTAAACACAAAATCCTGTGACAAAAGTGCAGCATTCACTCGACTGTAGAGGTTAGAATCTTTCCATGGCCTGACTGAAGTGTCGTCAGGTTACTGTTGTGAGCTCTCGGACAAACAAGCAGGCAGTGTGTAATGTATCCCACTAAACATTCCTTTGTGTGTGAGGCCCTGAGGAGGCAGGGCTACTCTCCTGGCCTGAGACAGACACAACAAAGGGCACCTGTGTTTGACAGGTAGCGCCATGCCAAACCTGAGGCAGCAGAGAACACAGTCACTGGATCTCGGACACACACTAGGACACCCTAGAGCTGCAGAAAGGACAAGAGAAACACCTCAGCCAATACTGTCGGTCTGACGCACAGTGCCACCCTAAGATAGACTGCTGTGAATTTTAACACAGCACCAGGGCTAAGCATAGTAGTAGGAGTTTTGTCCTTCCCGTGTTCTCTGCACCAGCATTTCATAACAGGTTATAACCTGTGGAGTGTGGCAATAGCGTAGCATGAGAGCTAGATTAATCTTGAGAAATGTTTTCGGAAGTTGACTTGTTAAACGGTACAATATAATGCCCCTGTGCTTTCAGGGTAGCAGAGGCTAAGTCAGGAAATACTGGTTGTAGTTTCTCAACACCGCGGTAATATATTAGTCCAATACTCACACTGTTGCCTCACTGCCAACCCAACAATGGGCATGTGAGGAAATAACAGTGGCCCTGTCTGCTGGGATACCATGGCTGTATGTTTGATTTTATCATTGTGTATGAAAGAACCTTGTGGCGGTGCCAAGAAAGAAAACCACAATCTAATATCTGAAGATAATCAGCCATGTTGGAATTAGAACCTTAAAAAAGCCAAATACAATGTCAAAGAAAAAGAATGGGAATCAATAATGGACAAAACATGTTAAACTGAGAGGGTAAAGACAGAGGTGACAGGGTGCAAACTCTAAGCTGAAACAAGCCCACCTTCATTAAATACCGGTGCGTATTTGAATGTACTTGACCTAGCACAGTACACATCTCTTTTCTGCAGAGCACCCAGAGTGCACAGTATTTCTATGGCGCTATTGTCATCCAATACACACAGAACGTATCAGTGTGACAGTGTTTGGAATTGCAACACACGATCAACAGAAAACACAGGACTGGGGAGATCACGTCTGGTACATTACTGGGATTCCAACTGATTTCTCAATGAACGGAGGCTGTAGTTTTTTAAGTGACTATGCTTCTACGACCTTCTCCCTCTCAATGAACTGAAGCTGTAGTTTTTTAGGTGACTATACTTCAACGACTTTTTCCCTCTCAATGAATGGAGGCTGTAGTTTTTGAAGTGACTGTGCTTCAACGACCTTCTCCCACAATGAACGAGGCTGTAGGTTTTCAGGTGACTGTACTTCAACGACCTTCTTTCTCTCAATGAACTGAAGCTGTAGTTATTCAGGTGACTATGCTCCAACGACTTTTTCCCTCTCTCTGCAGGGGGCGTCAGAAATGGACAGGCTTTGAGTGTGCTTGAATGAACTGGAGACAGATGGGGATGGAAACATTACCTGTTTGAATTGGACGCAAAGCAAACAAAGTGCACAGGGTTATGGTGTGGGAGGGATAAAAGGAATAGAGAATGTCTGACCCAGTCGAACAGCAAACACCACATCTGTTGAGAGGGAGAGGACCAGTGTGTTTGTGTGTGTGTGTGTGTCCTTGTTTTACTATAATTGTTAAGACCGAAAATCCCCGTAAGGATGGTAAAACATCTAGTTAGGAACTGGTTAGGGCTAAAGGTGAGTGTTTGGGTTAAAGTTAAGTACGAAAGAGAATAATCTGTCTAAATAATTCCCACAAACAGACAAACTTGCGTGAGTCTGTGTGTACAAATTCAAGGCCGCACCCTGAGTCAACGCAGTCTGTTTAGTTTTTGCAGGTATGTAAACTCATGACTCCCATTCATTTGATGTTTCCGTAACATTTGCCCAAGGAATGAAAAGGAGATGAAAGTTAGCTGCACCGTGACCTACCTGGCAATATTATCTGGAATAAATAAACGACATATTAGCCACCCAGTAATATTCAAAACATAATATGAAGGTTGATTGGTTTTCATTAACAATGCTATACTGATTCAACACTTGCAGCGATAACACAACTGTGCCTGAGCTCACTAGATAATGAGCCCATTCATATTACCATCTCTGTCATGTCTGACAAGAAATAACATCAACTGGAAGATAAGATACGATGGAAGTAAAAAGAAACAACAACAAACAATTGCATTATTGCAGGGCCGGTGTTACAGACAAAGAAACAAAAAAAACATAAAACATAAACATATTTTTAATTTGTCTGTTCTAAACTTTCCTATCATATCCTCCGGTTTACTAACAGCGATAGAAGAAACAGGGATTAGTCGTGTTTTCTCAACTGCTTATAATGCTCTTAAAGATGTATGCCATATGTCTGTCGGTTTTATTATGAATGTAAATTTTACAGATCCATTTGTAGAGCCGCAAATGAATGCGGTAAATGTTTCTTGGGGGATAGCTGCAATCATTTTAGTTTTGTTTTTTAAAGGAAAAACTCACATATGACTACATTTAGTGATTTCTGCCCTTGTCTTCTGTTAGATAAACTGGCCCCCGCAGCATATAAAAACATGGGTAAATGATCCTTAAACTTAGTCCTTTGTCTACCAAACATCTCAAAACACCACACACATGCTTATTAATGGATAGCCTGTCCTCATTCCGTCTGACAATCCCCCCCCCCGCGCAAAATGTGGCGTCGGCCTCTTGTCCATCTGATTTCAATTCAAACATCTGCATACAAATGGTTCCTCTGACTATTGCAGCAGACCTGGGAGCAGTAGAGAGGAGCCTTCTCTCTTTGGAATGAACTGGAGTATTGATCAATAATGACTGGATCTAAGGGGCTTAAGGGAGGCACACTGTGTCCGGATGTGGCGGGAGCTCACATATTTGGCACGGGAGATGATGATTAAGTGGAGGTCTGGTATGTACTGCTGCAGGGGAGCGGGACTCAGTATTACACATGGTCCAAGTGTTTGTTGAGTCTATTGTCTCAGAGATTTGGGGAGAACACACCACACAATGGAGTCCCAGACATGGACTGACTGTTGCCCGCTGTAATCACCATGAATAGCCAGGGTGATGTAAGATGTGACCGGTTCATCATTACGGTCTCACCACTCTTCGTACGTGACCCTCAGATCGGTCAGTCAGAGAGTTGAGGATACAGTTGAATGAGGAACTAGAGGCAAACAGTTTCAACTAATGAGGGCAAATGGTCTGAAAAAACGACCGACCGTGATCATCACATTGGATATACGTTCCCATGCACCTCTTAAACACATTACCATATTTGGAGTAAAATAAAATAAAAATGTAAATGTTGATGTCTTTACCAATATACATGCTTGTTACATTGAGGTCCATGTCACTTATATGTCAGTTCTGCCAATATTAAGTTAAGTATTCCATGGATGTTATAACTTCTTGCTGGTCCATTTAGATGTTGCAGAAAGACATTTGTTTGTAGAAGATAATCACATTTGCATATATTTTCTTTTTTGTGTAAGTACTCATAGGAGAAGTAAGAGATGAATCTTTTTATTAATGCATATTTAACAACTACACTTTAATACAATTTATCGCAAACAGAAAAAATGGATTTTTTGAGCTAGCTCTAATACCACATGCACAACCAGTACAGTACCTGCGATGCTTGGTGTCCTACAGCAGCATGCTTGTTGTCAAGCAGAAATAACTCCTATTTTCCAATACATATTGTTACGCAATTCAAATTATGGTTATACAGTTCAATTGTTATACACTGATCATTAATTTGTAAATAGCACTTTCACCACAGGTTGGCTAAAAGGAAACACTTGCCTAAAAATCTCCCCTCCTGAGCAATCTGTAAATGAAAATAAACAAATTATTGTAAACTATAAACTGCATTGTATTGGAGTTTCGAGAGTATATTTATTGGCAATAAAAAAGAAATGTGCGCTTATTCAAAGAATTAGTTGTTCTCTCTTAAGCGGTAAATCACTGGTATTCCTATTAAACCCATTTGGAGGTGGTGCACAGAAATGGGTCATGGGTGTTTTTGAATGCATTCAAACAGCCTACAGTAAACAGACATACATTATATAATAATGAGAAGAAGAGGAAAAGAGATCACACAATGAGTTCAATATAACATGAGTGTGTCATTGTCTGCTCTTTAGAGAGCTCATCGTAGTTAGGCTTTATGGAATGAGTAACATTTTTGAAGTGAGAAATTGTTCATTTTGATTACAAGGTTGATTTGTGTATTAATGAACAGTAGCATCACCAATCTGGTGGTATACTTGGGTGCGTGGAGCCAGCAGTGCCTCTTAGCTAAACATTCACTGTGTTACTGATGAATCACGCCTTTAGTGTCAACATTGATGAATCCACTATTTTTATAAAACAATTTTTCAATCTGATCATCTTTCAAAATTAGAATCTAATTTTTGTCAAAGATAAGTTGTTGTAATTACGTTTCGGATTTCTACAAGTTTCAATGTATTTCTGTGCATTTCACAGTACTGTGAAAGGGTTTTTGATTGGTAACAATATTTTACTTATTTAGAATGTTTGCATATAAATTAATGTAACAGAGTCCTCTTTAATACTTTATAATGTATCCATGAACTTGAAGGGTATACTCTATCCATTTAGCCCAGTGATGACAAATTTTATGAAATATCTTTCCCTGATATGGAAAGTATAATCAAAAATGTCAATTGAGAGATTTATCTTTACTGTCCTCCCCTTTGTTTGAATTTTTTGTATATTAGAAATGTTGAATCTTGCATTTTGGTGATTGGGCTTAATAGGTACACTTACCCTAGCCTTCAGTGAGCCAGACAAAGTAGTAGCAGAACATTCTAATCTCATCTCAGAAACACAAAGCTCCTCTCCAGTTTGAAACTAAACGCTTTTCTTCCTCTAAGCCACTAGACCATTAATGTAAATGTGCTCTTGAAGAAAAAGGGATTTGGCTTTGAGTCACACTGTTGGGTTTGGGTAAATCGATCTGGGTCTCTCTGCGCTGTCTCTAAGTCTGACTGATCAGAAAAATTCACTTGACAGGTTGGCAAGGGGCCCGGGTGAGAAGTGAACCCAATTTAAGATAGCAACAGCGCAAATTAACGCTAAAATATGAGAAAAAATAGATGCTCACTTTAAAATCTATATCCAAACACCCGATGTGGCATTCAGCTCTGGCAGGCAAAGCTGAAACACAACCTTTTTTCCATGGAGAGGGCATGGTGGAGCATTGCAGCTTGCACTAATCAGCCAGTGAAGCGATTCAGTTTGCATGTGGACACATTATGGTGTATCTACACCCGCCCAGCCAATCCCTTTCGTCTCAGGACCCAATATATCAGTGGGCATGTTCGGGAATTAATCAGGCCGCGCTCCACTCCACATCTCCAAAATGGCACCCACAGCTGTGCCTGACCAGAAAAGGAGTTCAATCACATCTGTCTGGTTGGGAGTGAAGGACCTGCTGGGGCAGTTTTTGACCCTTGGATATTTAAAATACCTCACTGGGTGATGTACGAGGTGATGGTTCTCGGCCCAGGTCATAAAGGTCATGCGCTCTCTTGTTTTCTGTCCTGTTCTAGCTCTCGCTCCCTCTCTCTTTCCCTTTCTTTTTTCTTTCCTTCTTTTTCTCTCTCGTCTGTGATTCATATTATAGTCTCAGCCCCTTCTGTTTGAGAGAACACAAGGACATTCAGGGACGGGAAGATCCCTTTCAGCCCTCTCTGTGCCAAACTGAATCTTCCTTTGACTAACATTTTGAAGTGTTAAAATCCAGTGGAAGAGTATGGAGCTGATGGAGCCTGGGCAATCAGGCAGCAGCCTTCTAAACGCTTTGTGGCCCCTCCTGCCTATGTCTGCCTGGGGCCCTGGGTAGGGGCCTTGTGGCTGACCCAGCCCCAGAGGCCGCTTCATGGTTTGGCATGCGGCTGCATTCATCAGTTTCACTGCGCTGCTCTAGCCACTTTCCAGCAGACAGGGCTCCCACACAAACACTTGGATGCCCGCTGGGTTTTCTTATTTAGTTGTCGGTCAAGAGTACTTAATAATATTCAAGAAGACAGTACGGCATACTATCTGACGTCTGCCAAAATACTGGCCGATCTTTTTTTCCACTTCCCTTCCTCCCAATGTATTTTGAATATATCGTAAATGAAAAGAAGCAGATATAATTGTGCAATCTTCAAAATAGTTTTGCTGACTGTTGGAAAGCAATGCTGGACAGATGAGCATAATGTAGAGCTATCAGAAACATTTTAAAAGGGTACACTTGGGGGACATCGATAACAAAATATGAATGGGCCTAAAGAGTGCATTCAAATACAGGTAAGAAGAAAATACCAAATTGGCAAAACAAAAGCGGAGAGTTTGGTTCCTGATCATGTGGTTGGTGCCAGAGGGTTCTATGGTCAGGAAAAGCTCCCTAACATAAGATATGCACAGTAAATATGAAACGAATTCGAACATCATCAATATATGTGTGTGCACTGTATGAATGTGTGCGTGCGTGTGTGTGTGTGTGTGTGTGTCTGTGTGTGTGTGCGTGTGTATGTGTGGTGGTTTAGGAATGGTGCTGCTGACGCACTTTGTTCTGGTCTTTGAGGATCAGTCTTAATATAAAATGTTTGCTCCTTTGAAGATTTTAATTAAACTAAACAGGACCATCCACCATGCCTCAACCAAGACTTCCTTTGATGAGAAACAAGTCCATCTTTTACAGGGAAACATCCAATGTGTCTTTTTATGTCACCCTGGGTCTTTATGTTGGTCATTATTTCAGACATTCATCTGGAATTTTGATGGCCATGTTTTGAAGTAAAAGGCCAGGAAACCACAAAGCAGGGATGTCTTGAAACAAAGGTTTTTGTGGTTTGGTCTGTTTTTTGTGATCAACAACTCATATTGGCTCATGCATGTCATTTTAGTCGATGCTGTCATTATTATTCCAGTTTAGACATTGGAATGCTTATAGTTCTGCTCAAATATGGTAAATTACTTTTGGTTCATGTGTCTTCTTAACAAAGCCCATTATAGAATCATAAAGTTGTATAGAAAGTAGAATATACTATATAATATCATTTTTTTTACAAGACCATTTGAAATCTCAAAGCGCTATCGAGGGTGGAGCAGACAGCCTTATATATTGCTGGGGTCACCAGGATGCCTGATAAAGATCTTTCACCAAAACGTGGCATTTTTATTAAAATGCTTGGAAGCCGTGACAGTGTAGCCAATATGCAGACAGTGACAGTATATTTTTGCTTCATGGAAGTACAAAATACAGAACTGGATTGAAACAATTGCAAATGTATGGAGATTTAGACCTTCTACATGTATTCACAAGAGCACATCACATTACAATATCCAGTATAAAATTTCAGTTTTAATTATCCTGATTTTGATTTTTAAAGAGTAAGCCTAATGGTGAGATGCCACTTAATCCAAGGACAGAATCTCATGCAAAAACACTATTGGGAGGCCTAGGCCGGTAGCTACAGTAAATTTTAGTTCCACCAGTGAAGGTGAATATGCGGAAAGCGATCATTGAAGAAATCGTTAATACACATTTACAAAATGGGTTCTGAGAAATGTGCGATCTGATTGGCCTTCCACAATTCCCTGTCAATCGCACTGTTTGAAGTAAGCTTATCACTCACTGAAGCAGTGCGATGACGTACAAGTATCAATACGCCAACTCGGAGAAGACTGTAGTGATGAGCATTTTAAGTCATTTTGGTGAGCCGGCTCTTCTGGCTCCCTAAACTGAAAGAGCCGGCTCATTTGGCTCCCGAACGGCTCTTCGTTTAAAATGCACCCCCCCCCAAAAAAATATAATGAAATAGTGCAAATAACCGGGACTATTTGTTTTATCTGGCGTAGTAACATGGCCACAAGTCAAGGCAGTGAGTGTTCGGGGATACGTTAACGTTAGAATATAACCGCCAATAGTCTTGTGACTATTTTATTTAGCATCCGTTCTATACGCGCATTAACACACTCCAGATTGTGATTTGCTAGGAAATAACCACACGCATATGTGTGAGAAGACACGTAGCCGAAGACGAGCATTAACACAATTTACTTAAGACAGACGCGTAACTGGCAACTTGTCCTATTATCCTATTTCTGATAGCAAAAGAGCTTTACTAACCTATAGTGACCACGTACGTTAAACAGTTCTGGTGTACAGACTATGATTAGCCTATAAGCCGTTTAATGAAGAACAAAATTACGTTTTTTTCTAGTAATAACGTAGCCAAGATGATCTTAAGATCGAAGTTCCTAGTTGTCGAGCCTGCGTGCTACTGTATGGTCTAAATACCCCAAAGCTAAACAGGTAGACTAAGTTAGCTAGGCCTACTGATTTTAATATTATATCTAATATAAGCCTGATATTTAAAATACGTTCACAAATCGTGTTGCAAGAATAATTCCTCTAATTACATTTCCATAGAGTCCCACTAAATTATATAGTCAATGATAACCAATGCAGTTTAAATATTGCCTTTGTAAGTTAAACTATATCCACACTATATGTATCCACACTATAAGGCCTATAAGTATCCACACTATAAGGCCTATAAGTTCGCTCTAGATATTTCAATATGTCAGATGTAAAAAGCGCTACTTAATGTCGATGTGTCAGCTCCTTTAACCAGTGATGCGCGCAAAGACAGGAAAACAAATATTGTTCTTTGAATTGACGTCTTGATTTGAAATCCATGCATTCAAGCGTGTGTACAGGCAAATGCGCGCGTATGTGTGGGTGTCCTGTGTCTAGTCCTGTGTTTAAGACATAAGACGTCAGTTGTTTTAAGTAGCCACCAGGGGGAGCATGATACAGCAGAAGGGGACAAAAGGGGACAACGTCCAAGGCAAAAGATCAAGATGTTCGCAGCTTGAAGTTCTGGTCCTCTTGACTAAGTATAGTCTACTGCCCAATTTTATATTATATTTTAAAACTCATTCGTAATATCTGATAAATGTATCACCTATTTGTTGAAAAGGACACGTTGCCAGAATTTTCTTTGTAAGTATTTCACTAATGAGTTAAAAATATTGTCTAAAGTATTGTCTTAACTGGTGGTCGTCGAGTATAATGTGTTTTCAGTTCTGTTACGACATAAATGCCACGAGATACTGTCATTCACCACTCATAATTTAAGCTACTACATGGACTAATCTCTACCATTAATTGGCTGCTACTTGAGGGTATCTCCTGTTGGGCAATACCCAAACTTGCAACCTCAAATAGCCTATATAAGGAAGTTTAGGTTCGTTTTTCTCTCTGTGTTAGTGTAGCTCTACAACAACTGCACGTGTTCAGCTCAGCCCCGAAGCCCATCCCATCCCCTGCTTATCCAAACCAGCCTAAGAGGAGGCGTGGATAGGGCTTTTGTTACCTGTATTAGAATACCTGCAGCTACATGGAAAGAATTTAAGATGTCGTCAAAGGAGAAGAGCTGCAATCGATTTGTCACGGCCTCAATTGAGACGATATTCTATCGAAAAGGACGAATTTGCACTTGGTGTAAATGTACCTGGCGCACGCAAGAATAAGTGAGAATACATAACTTGTCCTACTTTGATGCAAATGACGAAATATAAGAACTCCTCGAGCCCATCTCTCTCATAAGTGTTTCGTTTTCGAACTCTTTAACAACCACGTTTTGGATCACCATCACTCGTCTCACCTGTGATCCGTTGACCATGGATTTTAGACGGCAAAATATTTCAAAAGCGTTTAGATTTGACATTTTCGAAAACAAAAGTTATATCTGCACCTGGAAGGGTTAGGTACTGTTGCCAATGTAAACGCAAGAGTGACCACTTCGTTTTAGTGAATGGCCCGTCCCAGAAGCGGTTATGATCATGCACAGACCCCTCCAAAGGTGGAGTTTTCACGTCTTCTTGTGCTTTGGCATAATCTACTTAAGGCTTGGGTAAGTGTGATACATATAATACTTAGTGCAACTGTTAATATGTTGACTTTACCTTCCTATCGGTATTATTGTTTTTAATATAGACGTTTACATCTTGGCGATGGATGTTTTGAATGCAACTGAGGCAGGAGGCAGGCACCTGCCTCTTTGACCTAAATTACTAATTAACAACCCCCTAAAATAACTTATAATCCAACAGTCATTGCATTGAAGTAATATTACATTCAGAACTATCCGGAAATATACTGCTAACCAAAATCGGTGTTTTAATTATAATTATAATTTTAGATTTGACAATTATAACATTATTACGTATCCAGTCTCAGTTATGGTTTTCTGAGTCTGTTTAGAATTCTCGCTTTATAGATAATTTGACACGCCGTCTGTCTCCGCCGGGCTCCGGCACACTGCTGCATACCTTCATCAATAGCGGCAGCCTGGCTGAGTTGTATTTCCACATTCCACGACCCAGACAGAGTTTTTACCTGTTTTGCCATAGCTCACCTTGAAGCATAAAAGACAGTGTTAAGTGTTTCTACACAAAAGCAAAATGGGATGCCATGCATCATCTGCATTTTTTGAGTGCAGATGATGCAGGATATGGCTTATTTGCGTAAATGCAAATATTATAAGCTACGTTTTGAACATTTTGTTTAAATGTCCCTATTGTATGCTTGGGTTCTCTGCACGTTAGCCACCCCGATGGTCCGGACAGGGTTGCAGTGATGAATCAATTTTAATTGCATACGAAAAGCCTTACGTTAGGCTGTTTTAACCACAGTTGAGCATTAAGCTGATGACCCCGTTTTCATTCGGATTAGTGTTGCACATCATCCAAGAATCCATAGTATCCAGAAAACAACACCTGGTGTAATCCCCAGTGCGTTTCAGGCTGTAAGCCCACCTTTCCTTGTCTTAAACGAGCCTATAGTGAAATAGGCCGAACCGGTAAAGTCATCAAGTGTTCATATCTTAAGCGTTCAAATAAAGAAAAATAATCAAAACAAGTGAAGCATCACTAGATATCTCAGGGTTTAATCAAGCCAAACCAGTTAGGTCATTCCATGCGCTTACTACCCCTTTCTCTAGCCTGGGAAAATCTTTCATGATACCCTCTTCACGCACAATGACGAGAGTCTGCCGGTGACGAGTGACATCACGTTGTGCTGAAGCGTTGGTGCAGACAGAACCTTTCACTCTCCTGGTTCAACGCCAATATCACCCTGGAGATCCGGAGAGCTAAAACCTGCAGTAACCTTGTCTTTTAATAATAGGGAAATCCATTAATAATGCACCACACAACTGATCATTTATACACTACGTATTAGCTTATTCACATTTTGCCATAAATATGTATTCACATTTCACATTTGCATTGGATACAATTAGAATATATTTGCCGAATGCACGTTACACACATACATTTTCCAGCATGATAATGTTTGTCTGTGTAACATTAATCATGAAGATGAAAAGTCAGTGAGTGCTGCAGTGTTTGTTTACTTTTGGGTCTGATTTGATGAATGAAAGGCAGCCCTGTCCAGGGATCAGCGGATCACTGTCACACTATTGTCCTACTGTGGCGCAGAAGTGGGCGGATAGCAGTGTATCTCTCTGCCCAATGGCTGACACGACTCTCATGAGAATGGAGAAAGGCACTTTTCTGCCATCCAAAATCCCTAAAACCATCATCATTCCAGTACGGGAACCACACTCTGTAACTGCCTATACCGCTGAGAGATGACAGAGCCAATCTCCGCGCCCGCTGCACACTTTCGGCCCTGGGACTGGGAGCTAGGAGCTGCATAGCACCACAGACGCATCGCACTTAACCGGGAGTCAGCTTTTTGATTTTGGAGAAAACGGGAACTAAAACGCGCGACATTAAGGAACTACAAAGGAGTTTATCCAACTACTTTTCTTGCTCCACCAGAAAGCGGACTTTTTGTTCAATGTCATCATGATCATCTTCTCGTCGCGCAGTGTACTGCTGTCAGTCTACTATCCACAGATATTCCTCATCCTTACGAGTGGGAGCTACCTGTAAGTTACCCAATAACCGGGCCCCTTAATAATCTTAGTAGTGTGAATTTGTGTTTAGACACGTACGGAATTATACGTTTCAAATATATGTACATGATGAATCCTTCTATTGTTAAATTTGTATATGAAAGATACGTTGGCTACGGTATAGGCCAGCCTATGTACGATTTTTATTTGCTTCAACAATTCACATTCCAGCATAATCCAAATAATATAAACATTCATGTAAAAATAATTCCTATGCCATGCGTTAGTATTACAAACTATAGCACAACAAAGACCAATTCCATATCGGCGCTTTTGCGCCTGTATTCGCATTTTACGCAATACATTTAACTGATTATTTCCCCATATTCAATGGTGTTTTATACTCTTTTCCTTTTAAAATGAGTTGAGGTTATTCGAAATAAAGTCGTTATTAAAGCGTCTGCTTCAGGTATGTGGTGCATACCTCCGGTCCACGTGGGAAATAGCGGAGGAAGTTATAAGTAGATTACGTGACGTCCAGTTTTATCTGCAGGTTGCAACAAGACTTGATGCTTCGAATAAAGTAATATTACTGCAGTATTTGTTAGGTCCGTTTGTATTTTAGGATACAAATCCGTTACAACAATGTCTGTGGAACACAGTTTCTTTTGGCCACAGAGTGGCAGAGAAGTTCAAGACAATTGAATGAAAAAGGGGAACATTTAATCATTTCGCGCTGCGTCAACAAACCCCAACCGTATAAGAACTGTCACAACTCGCGGAGAGGGATTAGGCTTTATGCATTACATCACCATAGTCTTATGCAGATCTACCAAGTTATAATTTAAAGCCACATCTGGAAACGTAGCTGTAAAACATCGGTCTACTGACATGCACATGATTGACACATGGTCATAATTGTAGCATATAATTAAAAGAACGAGTTGTTCAGACAGGAGATCACTTTATTTTGACTAAGAAATAATTACCGAACCATACTTTGAATCCATCACGGTGCTGGAGACCCTAAGCTTAATATTAAAATAGATGTGGTTTATGGTTGCAGTTAAAAAGGGGCCACACTCTATGTTTAGTATTGGTTTGCACATTAGAAACTACATACCATTGTTTGTATTGATAATTCAAACGTGCTTTATTACTGTAGAGCACTTGAAATAGGTTTTAGGGACGAGGGTGTTTTTAAAGTGGAATTAGAAAACCCGAGGAATCGGCTCCCCATCCTCCAAAGCGCTCCTTCCTCTCATTATGTGCAGCTAAATGCGTGTTCTGCTCGCAGTGAAATTTTGTGAACAGCATGGGTGGCAAACTACTCTTACACAGACAGAGGTATTAGTCAGAACACGCCACCATTCCTTAAAGGAATGCACAAATGTTGAGTGAATCTTTCCTTTAAAGCGGCATGCCGGTTATCACACCACGTCTTCAAATATGACCACTGTTCTATTTTTTTACATAAAGAGCTAGAAATAGGCAACGGGAAAATGATTAGGCGATAAAATGTAAATCCTAGAAACATTAAAGATGAGTGAGACCTTTAAAATTACCTGCACTGTTGTTATATTTGTTTATATTGCCTACAAAAATGCAATAGCTAACTAGATCTGTTTTCAATTGAAGTAAATATTATCAATTACTTTATCTTGAAGGTGGTTTGGTTAATATTTTAACAGGAATTTCCCTGGAAGCCCATTTGACAAAAAACACCAAATACCATAAAATCCACTTTAATTATCTGCCTTATAAGACAATTGTGGCTGAAATCTTATTTCTCAGTGAAACATACCTGAGAGTCTAATGCAGTCACATGAATAGGCATTCACTCTGATGAAACAGATTTGTGCACACACAATTGTGTTTGTTTCACTGTGAAACTTCCACTGTTCAGGTTATGCCTTTTTCCCCTTCTAGTGTACTCTTGTCATTGAACTCACCTAATCTCCTGGAAGGTTTGGATAGTTAATTTAGCTTTGGAGGGTTGCATAAATTATACTATATGCTGTGGATATCCCTGAACTTGCTCGATACATAAGAGGTTGGTTTTGCGAACACAGATTTTGAGATTCTAGTATATGACAAAAAAATCGATCTAAACAAAGTTCTCCCTTGAGCTTGAGTATTAATTTCTAGACTAGGCTTGATCTGTGCCTGCAAAATCATCCAATTGTGTTTAGCACGGTAAATAGTTAATACAGTCTAATAGCATTGTATATATTTTGCTCTGTACCTTTTTTCACCAAATAATATTGAATTTGACCCGGCTTTGAAGCTCCTCTGTATCTATGTCTGTCTGAGAGCTTTTGCTGCCCCAAACCGCCTCGCAGTCTTCACCAGAAACGCATTTGTGCACTTTGATGATGCAGGGATTTAAAAGCTTAACTGAGGAATGCTCTGTTTTGCATTGTCTCATGCTTTTGCAAGCCCACGTTAGACAGTGATGCTGTGAAATGGCAGGTGGAAATGACCAGGATATTATTACCCAGGAGAACAAAAGCAAAACCATTAGGCCCTGATAATCGCTTAACAAGGTCAGTGAGTTGAACCGTGACTTGTTGCTAACCTGGGAGATTTGGAAAGTTATAACTGTTATTATTGTTCAATGTGATTTGAATTCTATGCCTTGCAAAGTCTTCTGTTGAACTCTACCTGTATCACATTATGCAATCCAGAGCACCTGTTGACTTTTCTAGAGCAGGCATCATAAACAATGGTATCATGCAATACCCAAACCACACATTTAAACATACAGCTATTAGTATTGTCAAGGAACAGAGGATATTGGAAAGGTATTTTTATGATTTTCTTTAGTAGTAATCAAGGAACGAGTGGTATAAATAGTTACACATTCTTTGCTTCATAACTCAATATCAGTTTGAAATATTATTTGTTGTGGATGAGGTCATTTCTACATTCGCAGATTGAATATAAAAAGAAAGTTGTTTTAAAGATGCACCAATGAGACTAAATGAACAAAATCCAAGTGGATGCATAGAAAGGTGTTCCCTCCTACCTACCCTCCCTGGTTCTTCAAGCCCCTTCATCCACATGACAGATTGCTTAAAATGGGTTTGGTTGGGATGTCGGATGACTGACATGTCTTCTGTGCATCTCATGGAAGATGAGTAATCTACATACCCATGAAGGAACATGAGCTTCCTTCCTCGTCGGTAATCGTGTGGGCTTGGCCTAGAAATGTTTGCTGTTGGATATTCATCATCTCCATAAGTATATTCTACTGCAACTACGCCTCTTTTTACGTTGTCATCTCCCTTGACCCTATTCAATGCCTGTGATAACCACGTTCTGCCTTTTTGAACGGACTACAACATCTCTCTAAGCAATGGTAGAGTTATTGCACATCTTCAATGGCAGGTACAGTAATGGGTCAATTCACTAATATGGAGCCTAATGAAAAGTGAAATTTGAATCCACCTAATTTATACATTCTGGAAGACCTGTTCAACTTCATGACGTACATGTTTTTGCATCTCAAGAGCATAGAATAGGGACAGAGTAAAATTAAATGCAAGCTTCCCAAATTAATTGCTTAAATATTTCTTGCCTATCTATCTATGAAAAATTACAATGAGGAGGGATTGTCTTTCCTTTTACGATGTTTTTACAATTAAATATTCAATGTTTCAACAGCAAAGAACACAAATCACAACAAATAAATAACAATGTTTCTTCAGAAATGACTTTGCCCAATCAATGAAAGCTTTAATATAGTGGTGGAAAACTGGTAGCATTTTAAGCAAAAGTGGGTTGCAAAAGTGTATTCAAAGCATTTATTCATATTTACAATCAGATTAATTCTCCATGCATACTTTATTAAAATACTTAATGTAACCAAAATAACACCAATATGCAATTAATTCTGACCCAGAGGGTAAAAAAGAAATTTAGAGGGTTTTTTAAGTGCCCTTCTGAAATATTTGTTTTGCTAGTGAGGCTAAGCTATAAACAGTTGGTTTCCGAAACAGAGTTATGGAGCTATAGACGATTTGGCGTTGCTGCTACTATCCCTAAATCAGTCATTGAAACCCTCAGTGAAAAAGCTAAATTTGACTGTCTCTTCAGGAAAAATTGTGGAACACGGCACATTTCATACACCAATGCATTCAAATTAAGAGTCTCATCTTTCAGATGCAATTCTAGCAGAGTTGATATGCCATGTCTAATCAATAGCCTGTTAGGGGTCAAATGTATATTAGTGCTTTTGGGGTGATTAATATAACATTTTCAGTTGAAATGGTAATGCAGCTTTCTTCCTAAATTAGCAAAAAGCACTTTTGTCATGAAACATCCTGAGCGTCGTGGCAGCCCTGGAAGCGTCGTGGCAGCCCTGAAAGTCGTAGACTTGGCTGTAAGTAACGCAGGTCATTTCTGGATGAGGCTGAGGCCCCTGCAATGTCTTTCTGTAACACACAGGAAGAATTAATCATTTTCACATTTTTTCTGCGTTTTCCAAATGTTCAACTTGTTGCCCAATTTCAGATTTTTGACTGATGTAAATGAAGCAGAAATTTCCCGTTACATTTTGGAGATTTCTAATGGCACTTGCCAGGTTTTGATTGAGCTCCTAATTCTCAATTCCTGGTAACGGTGATGATTTTATCTTTGTAAAGGTCAAGGATCCAAAAAGCCTGAATAAGACAAAGCTCTGTTTTGCCAGAGAAACATGCCTTGTTGCAGTTATGGTTTAATTTGAACATGTCATGTGGTTTTGTGTTCAAGGTTTATTTTTTGTATGGAGACAGCTAATCAACCAAAGAGGAACATGGTTGGTCACAAGCAATTTCCAATCAACATCTACTGGCTTTGTCCTTCGAGCCATAGGGGCAGTATGGTTTTGTTCCGTAATCCTTTTGAAGGGGAATCCACAAATGCAGTCAACCCTTCTATCTCCTCTCTCTCCCTCTTTCTCTCTCTCCTCTCTCTCTCCTCTCTTCCACTTTCTCTCCTCTCTTCGATCCCTTTCTCAAGCCACCCCCCCCAGCCCCTCAGTCATTTTCGCTGACACACAACTTGCCTGCATCAGCCTGCCCTGCTTGTGGTAAAGCCCTCGAAGGCCTACGTCATACATCAAAGCTGGCATTCGCCTTCATGCTCTTTTACGGCTCCTTGTCTACTGACATGTTTGAAAGGCATGTATCTGCAGGGTTTGAAAGGCCATAAACACACTGTTGGAGAAATAACCCCATTTGTTTAGCCGTCTGTTTTCTAGTACAAGACTGTTCCAAACCCGGGCTCGGGCTCGGAATGGGAATGATATTATCTGCTGAGGTGATGATCGGCGCTTCTAAAGAACTGCCTTCGAGGAGCATGAGCTCGTAGGTGTCTTAACATGACTGCTTGATCCGGGTTTAAAAGTTGTAGACCAACATGCGGGAGAGCCGCTGTCGGAAACCTTGAATATTAGCCAGACACACTGTAGCATTGCTCTACAAACACGCATCGCAACGGAAAACTTGGGTATCATCAACAGTAAAATACTCTGATTCATTTACTGTGGCATGCTTCAAATAAAGCTTCATTGTAGGAAATTGTTGTGGGCTGGAAAATGATTTCTGTGTTTCAAATGGTGCTGTAATTCCAGCCCACGGTCTTAGTAGTGGCAGAAAGCTTTGGACCACTTGCGGGTGCATGATTGATTTTTTTTATTGATGTAGAGTCATTAACATATTTCAAGATGTGCTTGGTGAGTTGTGTGCAGGGGTGCACTTTTATTACAGTATAGATTCCAGTTGAATCAATATGTATTTTGAGATTACTTAGATTACTTACATGATAAAGCAAACAGAACAACTTAGTCCCATGTTTGGTTCCGCTTTATCATGCAGTTTGGCTACTTAAGAAGTTTTTGGATGATTTTTCTGAACGTTTTAGGATGATGGTGCAAATTTCTTTTCAGAGACGGTACACAACAGCATGCCCGGATCACTAGGGTGAATATGCTTTGATTGAAACAAAATGTAGGTGCTTAAAAGTGATTTTGAACTCCCATAGCTACATCTGAGCTATGAACCATTCCTACATTTCAGAAACCCAGTTACGCACTGAAGGCATGGTTGAGCCGGCACACAGAAAGCCCAGTCATTTCTCCGCTCACGCCTGGAAACAATTCTAGCCACGTTACCTAACAATTAACACAAAGCCTCAACAAATTTCTCTACGATCACAAGTCAAATCAATGCCTGAGATCTGATTTAGCGATGCCGCACCGTGTTATCTTCTAGCTTCATGGCAGATATTGGTTTCAGATGCTCTCTTTAATTCACCTCCAACAAACGAATGGTGACATTGTTGTATGACACTGCAGAGTGACAACAGAATGCCCATCAAGTTTCTGCAGATGTGACGTCTGTCCCCCAATATCACTGACTAATTGTTTGTGCATGTTTACTCACCTATCCATAGGGCCCTGTCTTCCGTGGTGGCGTTGGGTGCCAACATCATCTGCAATAAGATCCCTGGGCTGGCCCCTCGCCAGCGGGCCATCTGCCAGAGCCGGCCGGACGCCATCATCGTGGTGGGGGAGGGTGCCCAGCTGGGCATCAATGAGTGTCAGTACCAGTTCCGCTATGGACGCTGGAATTGTTCCGCCCTGGGGGAGAGAACCGTCTTCGGACAGGAGCTGCGAGTAGGTCAGTGAGGGCATCTTGGGCCGGTTATAGGGTGGGAGGATTTGAATGTCTTTTCTGCTACGGGTTAACTTTGTAACACCTTTCAAGAGAGATCTGGTGATCATTAGGCCTACTAAGGTTTAAATAGCAGCTAGGCTAATGTACATGTCAGTGTTAGCTGACATGGGCTCATTGTATTACTGACCTTAGCGGACTGTTGCTATTTCACTTCCGCATTTCAAAAAGTCATCCTAAATGTTTTTTTGTTTTTTTTAACTCAAGAGAAATTTGTGACTCAGATTTTATAAAAATAAAATCTGAAGAGTTGCATCAAATTTTATTTGCAAGGAGGGCTACATCGCCATGGTTGTCATCAGTGATTGTTTATGACAAAGTAGTGAAGCCATGATGGAAAATAGGTTACATTTTGAATTGTGGATGTCACCAACCTCTCCAAAGGGTAGCCCTAGAACTCCAAGCCTTGACCCCCCTTGCCTTTCCGAAACATGGCTTTTCACAAAGCTTGGCCAAACCCATGCTGCACACATCACAGAGTCAAACTTCAACTTACTGCACACAGCCACGGAGTCTATTGTACAACCATTCCCATTGGCAAGAGTTGCATAGTGTATTAAGTCCATTCGAACCCAAGACAACTTTGCATGTTATCATTTCAACAGATTTCAGAACAGTTGGTCGTTTTCTTTTCAGTTAAGATTTGCAATAAACTTCTAGTTAAAAGCATGCAGTACATTGCTGGCTGCACCAAGGTTGTGAAAAGGCACTGAAGTCTAATGGGGAAAAGTACGGTTGAAAAATGATATAGCAAATGAGGAGACAACTAATGGTATTATTGCAGAGAACGTTGTTGAACCAAAATAGATGTACACATCTGTTGTTAATATTAGGAAATTGGTTGTGTCCATTGCTCGCTTGCTTGCGTGTGTGTATGTGTGTCTCCTACATTCAGAACAATCTACAAGCAGATCGACATTTAAAAACATGTATTGACAAATGTCTTTTGCATGGCTCCTTTTTTTACAGGGTCTTTTACATTTCCTTTCATTTAGAAATGTTTTGTTGCTGTTAAAGTGCGGTTAGACTATGTATTTAATCCGATAGCTCTGTTCACAATCACTGCTCTTTAGAGGCGGCTGACTTAGCTCAAACCCCTCTAAAAGCATTTTGCTTTGTTGTAAATCTGGCGCTTTTGTAATGGATCTCGTCTTATTTTCTTCTGTGTTTAGCATCCTTTGTTCTTCTTTTTATATTATATACTGGTAATATATCTCATTTCTGAATGCCGAGTTTACAGTTTCTCGTATTCCCTTAAAAATCATTTAGCAAATTTATTAGCAAACTTAGATGAATTCTTCAGTGATCGGATTCAACTAAATGGTGTAAGTCTCCAGTCACGTTACTCAAGTAGATAATAGAGATTTTTTGATTCCCCATGAGATATAGCCTGTTCTAGAAGAGGCAGGAGATGAAACAAGTTTCCTTGCTGGATTGTCAATCTGTCCCCGCCTCATTGAAGCCAAGTCAGGGATGTTTTACTTCACTCAAAAATTGAGCTAGATCATGGCTACTGGTACGTATTTAATTGTACTAGTTAGTCTGATTGGTTGCTAACAGTACCTCTGTAGGCCAATTGCCTGTGAAATCAATGCTGTAGGAAAGAGGTAATTGGATGTCTATGACCATTCACTCTGGATTCGGCAGAGGATCTTCGCGTAAACGATCAGGACCTCATGGGAGTACCACGGCATCTGAACTTCCTGAAATGTAGAAAAGTGTCCTTATTGTCATTCCACTGTTTTTTCTGTTGCTAGTTTTGAGAGTGATTCGTTATGTGCAATTAGTGTAGCCTTGTTCTTTAATAACTTTGTATGGTATGGTTAGGATGGTTGTTCGCTGTGGGGAAAAGACACCTACATTGGTGTTACTGTTCTCTCAAACAGATAAATTCACACCTAGTCATAATCAACAGCATGAAAAACAAATCCTGTTCTACTGCAATTTTTCATGAAAATCCCCAAAATTGTGAACAATAAACCTTTCCTATTCTCAATGATCCAGTCACAGTTCTGGATTTGGGAAGATGCCATCTTTTTCTAAGGAGTTAAAGATCAGGGAACCACAAGCCTAATGCTTTCTTTCTGTGCTGGGTGCATTGGGATGGAGTCGGTCAGTTTGGCCCAGTTCCCTGGTATTACATTAGGTTTCCAAGAAAGCACATATTAATAGCTGGGCTATTGAGTATTTTAGAACACTGAACTGTCTTGATGCAAGGAACGATTTTGTTTCAGAAATGGGCCAGTAATTCGATATTTTTTTATGTATTATACTGTAAATATCATTGTAGAAAAAAGGGTGATGTTGGCTAATGCAGTGCTCCTTGACACTGGAAGCTCTGTTAGCTCTTTGGAACTTGATGGAAACATGGATGAAACAAAACTCATTACAGTCACGTCCTTCAACAGTTCTTCTACTGTGCAAAGAGTTGTTGACTCTCCTGTTATGTTGACCCATTGACCCATTGAAGAACACTGAATGCTGGTTATTAGAATATGTTTCTTCTTCTGGACACAGGCTTCTGTGCCATAGCAGAATGACATTGGCATCGATCTGTACAATGAGACCATCACATATGTAGAGAATTAGCCCTTGCTTACAGAAGTGGGTGTTCTATCAACAGCGTATTGCCCTCTATTAACAGTTAATAATACAATTGAAGTCAGATCCATCATTGAGGCGTCAAGGGGCTGTTTATTGCAGATTGTTGAATTATTTGAGCAGAGATGAGGAAAACGCATGGATGAATGGCAAGACAGCCATACTAACTCAGCTGTTAGGATTTTATGTAGTGCTGAATAATAATAATAGTAATAGACAGGTTACTATTATTCAAAATTCTTTATATTGTTTTTCACATATCTTGGAGGTCAACACCATATTAGTTTTAAAATGGCTGTCTGCTTTGGCCTGTTGCTCGCTGGTCAGTTAAGATGGATCACCTTCAATTTGAGCTGATGTCTGTAACTTCCCTGTTATCTTGCGGGACGTGGTCAGTTCTGGGGGAGCGTCTGCACCTGAGACATCCCATGAGCCTTAGCTCTCTCATTTTAAACAGTCTCAGGCTGAACAGAGGAGCAAAGCACTTGACGTTAGTGATTATAGCATGAAAACAGACACCTTTCAACGGCTACACTCACCATCAAAGGCAGATGTTGGCCCCGTCGTATTACTGCCCTGCTCTGGTTACTCTCTGTTTAACTTTCCAACCTGTTTGTCACCATAGTGATTCATGCTTTCATCTCAAAGAGGTTCTTGTTGTGCTCAGCGGTGAAAAATTGCAAAAGTTCAATCACTCGGGCCCCTGGCTCATTGCACAAGAATGGAGAATGGATGCAGCACATGGGCAGGTGAAAATCTATGTGCACGAGGAAGAAATGCTCCCATTTTATCATAGCAGTACTAAATGCCTGTGCTGGACTTGGCTGGGGAAGTGAAGTGCAATTAACTGACTACTCAACACATGTGCTTTGATTCAATGACAAAGCAATTCAGTAGTGGTCTATCCCCTACTGTGTCTAGACCAATGGGCCAGGTAGTGTTAATGCTGTGCTGTGCATTTTGGAATCGACATAGAAGCTGTCAGACTAGTATGTTGTCTTGTTTGAATACCTATATTGCATTGTCACTCATTGCACATTTCTCACTAGCAGAAACAGCAGATATAGACAGAAAGACTCTGGCAGAAAGACACAGACAGACAGGCAGGCACGCAGAGACGCAACAGAAATACAGATCAAGCAGGCAAACAGCAGCAGCAGACAAACAGAAAGAGAGGCAGCAGACAGACAGACAGACAGACAAGCAGGCAGGCAGGCAAGCGGACAGAAGACAGGTCAACAGGCAGATAGATAGACAGACAAACAAGCAGGCAGACAGACAGGCATGCAGACAGACTGTGTGTTGAAATATGGCTTTGAGCCTGATTCCATGAGTAAAACTCTGGAGAGAGGCACTTCAAGGCACCACCAGCTGGGAGGCAAATGGACAGGATGAGAAATGGACGTGGGAGCTGACAGGGTGTCCGGGCAGGGAGAGGGTTGTTTAGTCTCTATTTCCCCTCCCCATGTAATACAGTATCATCTCTCCATAGAATACTATATAATCTTCCCATATCATATAATATTATCTCCCCATATAATAAAGTATCATCTCTCCATAGTATACAATAGTATCTCCCCATATAATACAGTATCATCTCTCCGTAGAATACAATATTATCTCTGCATATAATAAAGTATCATCTCTCTGTAGAATGCAATATAATCTCCCCTTATAATAAAGTATCATCTCTCCGTAGAATGCAATATAATCTCCCCTTATAATACAGTATCATCTCTTTGTAGAATATAATACATTTCTCCCCATATAATACAGTATCATCTCCCCAAATATTACAGAATAATCTTCACATATAATACAGTATCATCTCACCATAGAATACAGTATCATGTCACCATGGAGTACAGTAGCATCTCACCATGGAGTACAGTAGCATCTCACCATGGAGTACAGTAGCATCTCACCATGGAAGACAGTATCATCTACCCAAAGAAAACATTATAATCCCCCAGTGAAGTGCTCTCTCACTCCAACATCGCCCGAGGATGAGGGGTATATAAGGGAAGGGGCGCAGGGCAGACTGAGCCAAACAGACGTCCGGCCAGATAAAAGATGTATAAGTCAGCAGGCTCATTGAAAGCCACTTGAGTGGAAAGGGTTTTGGACAGGCAGATACTTGATCAGGAGCTGAAGATGTGAACACCGAGTCCTCTAAACAAAGCCTGCCCCCGCCCCCGCCCCCGGATCAGACAGGGAGGGGAAAGGTCACTGTCAACAGATCACATCGCTCCATAAGTCAAGGTGATTAAGGTCTTGTTTTAAAATTCAGTCTGCACAGAAGAAGGTGAATCATGTTTTTGAATCGTTGCAACGTTTGATGCTTGGATTTATTTTTTTCATCACTGGTTAGTGGAAATACTTATTTTCGCTGTTTTGTGTACATTGTGTTTTCCTATTGACTTGTATAATAGTATGAATGTGCAATCATCAATATGTTTGTTGGACTGGGTTCTGGTTCCTCAGTCAGTGTGTGTGTTTCCTGAAAGGATGGTTTGTCAGTTGTTGCAAATAGCTTTATCCAAGGAAATAATTATTGGTAAGACTACTATCAGCAACTGCAACTGCTACGATTGTGTTGTCACTTGCTAGGCTAATAGGGGATCAAATTAATAATGTCTCAATTGGTAATTCAGTCATAGGAAATCATTGCCATGTCATTCCTCACAAATATGTGATTATTTTAGTCAGATAGAAAGCTCTCAATGGTTATCAAGTAGAACACTTCTGACTCAGTATTGCCAAGTAAACTCAATGAATATCGATTGGTAATTTGAGTACCTTCCAATCTGATAAGCCATGGTTGATATAAAAAATCATATTTGCCACAAAGTACACTGTTATAAGAAAACGGTGATAAGTAGAACCAGATAGGTTAAAACAATATTCAGACGACCATGTTCAGAAACATAAAATGGCATCTTATTATACCTGATAGAGTAAGACATAACATAGGTTTTGGTTAAAATATGTTTTATTAGATGTTTTCATTTTTGTCAACACTTTAAAACATCATACACAACACTTTATCATACATAACAACATACATTTATTGTTGAACTAGAAAGAATAATTATTATTATCCCTATTTTCTTATTGATCTTTCTTGTTTTGGAGGGGGTATTGCTGTTCTGAATATCCTTTTCAGGATATTCAGAATATTCAGTGGCTTATCCACACCCCAAAAATGATTTATTTTGTCAATATTATAAAAAACATTTTATTCAATATTCAGTAACTTAAATAAATGCTGACTCTATAATTTTTTTAAATGCTAATAAAATGAGCCCTGGCACTTTAGAAAGTGGTGTAAAACACAATACAAATTGATTTGGAGATATGTGTCAGGCATTTGAATAATGAAATGAATTTAACAGACCTGGCTGTATGTTTTTTGACAATTAATAAAAAAAATGAGCTGCCTTTGCTTGTGTCTAATGGAGTTGAAATGTATCCAATTGGTTGCATTTCCTGGAATTTGTTTTGTGGTGTGATAGCTGATACTTTGGAATATCAAAATATATATTTATGTGTTCTAGAACATATTTGTGGAAGAATGAAGAGTTTCAAATGGGGACTTTTCCCGATTTTCAGGATTCTCTGCCCTATGAATTTGTCAGTAACGGACTGAATGTAGATCAGGACATCTAATATTGTAAGTGTATTTCCCTTAGTGTGCGGTTATTGGCTTATCTTCTCCCATCATATTTTACATTCAACATGACTGCTGGGTAGTGAAACCAAGAAATGTAATTCTTGGTAGAGTAAAGATTCGATGCCCCATCTGATTGAACTTTCTAACACATTCCATTACAAAGTGTTTAACTAACCTCTTCCTGTTGTACAGAGGAAAAATATTTTTACTCAAAATTATACCTTTGTAGAGAGACAATTGGGTGCTTTAACACTGATTAACTCTCCCACCTTGTCATTAATTACCTTTGTAAAACACAACCACCCACAACCTCTCGTTATAAAGATTCTCTCCTTCTCCTTTTTGTCTATATTACCTTCAAGCTAATAATTGCAATTCAAACTGATATGGAATCATACTGCCCACAGCGCTATCACACGTAGATATATTATCTCTATTGATTTAATGTGCCACAATCTAACGCTCATGCAGAGCTCCAAAAACAGACGGTAGCCAGGCAACCTGTATCCTGTGAATAACCCTATTCGTTATGCCATGACAGGGTGGCGGGCCAATAAAATCCTGCAATTTGGATTTGTTATAGTGTGGGCGTGACCTAATCCCCTGGCCTCCTCCTAGTCAGGCTACTGGTGCCGGTGGAAACCGGATCACTTGAGTTTATCAGGTACTGTGCTGTCGCTGTGTGGAGAGTCTGGCAGGGGGATCTGGTGGTGGGAACCTCTACAGTGTGGGCTGTGTATCTGCAGGCTTTATCAGGTGTCTGATGATATGTACTCTCTCTCTACCTCTCATTCACTCTCTATATGTATCTACGCCCACCCAACCAGATATCGTGGGGGTCCCCTCTACCGTCTCCTCTAAATGCAGTAGCCAAATACTGATAGTGGCTCGCCTGGCCGGCCCCACCCCTCGGGCCCCTGATGCCAGAGGAGGCGTGATAACCCTTGTGGCGTTATCGTCCGCCGGGATCTGTGTCCGTCTGTGTCCGCCTGGCCGCTAGACGCGGGGGGGACAGGATGTGAGAGGATCAGCAGTAATCTCAAAGTGGGCTTTGTTCCACACAATCCCAGAGCCAATTGTATTCACTACAAGCATGGAGGGCAGTGCACGTTTATATGTGCCAAGAATCACAGCACCGCTGACCATTAAAGAGAGCTGAGGGACCGGCGCAGAGAAGTTTGGAGGAGGAAGATTTAAAAGAGGCTCTAAGCCCTTATCAAGACGGCAATCTGAAAATGTAAGGATTCCATGTTGTTCATGACGGGCCGGTCAGAAATCCTCTGAGACTGAAGTGAGTCGTTGAGTTACATCGGATAACCCTCATGTCGGATATCCAGAGACACAGATGACAATAATTGTAATCGACTCGAACGTCTAACAATGACCTCAAATGAACCTCTTTTTGAGTCACTCGCTTAGACGAGGTCTTAAATTGTTCTGATTCATTATAGGATTTTCCATGAAGGGTTTCATGGATTATGGCTCCTTTTCTATTTTTAACAGTGTCAACAACGCACCAGGGGGATTGTCCTTAACTGGGGGAAGGTCGATGGGAGACAGTATAGGCTTGAACGGGGTACAAACTGTACATCTGATATATACGTCCCAGTGTTGGCCTCCCATCAATTCAAAATCACTGAGCCCAAATGCCTTCCTACTCGTTTGGTTCCAACTAGCTTTCTCTCCTCATCATCATCCTATGGACCCAAACCTGAGACATGTTATTATTCTGACCGGCACAATGTGTGACAGCCTGAGCATTGCAGTATAGCCGCTGTACAATGTGAGTACTTCCAGTATGTAGTTCTGGTAAAACAATATTATTTTATTGTACAGGAACATGGCTGCGCTAATTCCTCTCGCTGCAAACCTCACGGACCACAACTTTGTCTATAATTTGCTCAGAGCATATGTTCATAGCAACGGTACATAAAGCGTAACGGAAAACAGTAGTACTGAGGGCATTAGTCAACTCGGATACAGAGAGACAGAGAGAGACAGAGAGAGACAGAGCGAGAGAGATTGGTTGGTATACAAAGCAGGGGTTTTCCTGTAATGGGGCCCTGCAGACAGGGTAACAGCACTAGAGTACAGCAAAATAACTGGGTGCAGGATTCTTTTTTTTGCCTGCTTTTACTGTGTCGTTGTTGTTTTGGGATCTACTGTACTCAATTCGTACAGTCCAGAGTGTCTTTGCTAAATGTTATCGGTTATCATCGGAAACAAATATTTTTGATTAATACCTGTAATCAGTCTTCTTACCTTTTTAGGATGATACTCAACCCTTTTCCGAGTGGTGCTTCCCAAACTCTAAAACACCAATGTCTTATCATTTGTTGGTTTGCAGTTAAGTAGCAAGCGCAAGCACATAAACACAAGCTAATGTGAAGCACACTGGCCAACTGCAGCGCCTTGTGGCTACCAGCAGGTGCCACTTTTTTCTTTGTCCTAATCGAATGCTTTTACTTCTGTGCATCATGGCTTCTCTGTCTTTAATGGATGACTTTAAAGGAGACCAAGATTCCTACATAGCAGATACTCAGGCCATCAAAATCTTCCCTATCGGGCAGGAATCTTAATTTGATCACCCCGTTGCAAGTTCCCGTGATGCATGATACCTAGATACTGTATTGCTCATTATGTATTCAAAATCTGTAGTTGGGGGGGACACTAAGCCATGGAATCCCCACTTACATGTAATGTATGCAATTTAAAACAAAATCTAAATTGGCTAGTGGATTCAAATCTAAATATGATGCTAGCTAAATAGTGTGTTTGCATTGCTGGCTGCCATGATTTCTTGTTCCAAAAAATATTTGGTCTGTTGAAAGATACACCCCAAAAAATACTTGAATTCATAATAAAACTGTTTAAATGATGTAAAAACATAAAGCGACCTCATTAAGCCATGGCACCCTCATACTGTTTTGTAGTCTTTTTATTTTAAGAAGTATTTTAAAAAGTCATTCCCACTTTCAGACTGGATTTTCCCTTTCCATTTTCCCCAAAATTCCAAAAATGTGCATTCATTGGTATCCACATATTCTTCAGCTCAAATAAAGTTTCTACATCTATAGGCTTTCCCCATGACTTTTGCATGTCCCGGGCTTGTGTTTAGAAGTCACTGTTACACCCTGCTAGACTCAGTGACTGTGGATTGGTACATGTGTGGGTGCATTTGTTGATGTATGTACTATATATCTGTGTGTTTGTGTGTGTCCCCACCCTGATTCCACCCGTGACCCGGTCCCCATCCCATCCCCTTTGCCCAGCCCCAGAGCTGTGATTAAGTCATCGCTGTGCTCTGTAGTTCACTGGTACAGTTTTCCATCTGTTTGCATGTCCATTATTAGAACAAACAAATGCAGGGTCTACAGAGGCAGCTCATTGCTAGTCTAAAGTAGAGAGAGGGATAGTGGTAGTGTTTCCGATCACTACAGCGTCCATACACACTACAGCTTCCATACAGGCTACTGTCCAGACCATGATCTGACCGAAAGACCAGACAAGGCCAGGGACTGATCAAAACCCCAGGCCAGGCCAGGAGCTGACCGAAAGACCAGGCTAGACCAGGAGCTAACTGGAAAACCAGGCCAGACCCGGAGCTGACCAGAAGACCCAGCCAGATCAAGAGCCCAACAGAAGACCAGGCCAGGCCAGGGGCTGACCAAAACCCCAGGCCAGACCAGGAGCTGGGGATGAGCAGATGACCAGACCAGAAAAGGAAATGAACAGAAAGCTTAACCCATAGCTGACCAGAAGACCAGGCCAAACCAATAGCTAACCAGAAGACCAGGCCAAACCAGGTACCGACCAGAAGACCAGGCTAAACCACCAGCTAGCCTGAAGACCAGGGGCTGGCTGTAACCTCAGTACTAGCCGTGGTTTCTAAGGCAACTCACCCCAACGTGTCCCCCTTGTATCCTTTAGTGTACGATTTTCTTCCTGTGTCAGCAACATCAACAAAGGCCTGCTGTGGCATGGATGCTTAGGCCAGAGAGGTCATTGGTGTTGCTAGTGTAGCCCAGCACTGCTTGTACTCTCTCAGGTTGTAAATCTCCATTGCTGTGTCATGTGAGTTTTGTTTAGTGGTGCGCTCGCCTCCATTTTAAACACAGATTTGCGTAAAAGTGGCCGGCCACCACATCCAGAAATGTTTGAGCCCATTTGGGACGGCAAAACATGACGGACGTGCGGAGACTAGGCAGTGGTCAGCTGATGCAAAGGCCACACTCTCACACCCACGACCCACGTACAGGGCGCGTTCCTCCACACGGGGTGACGGCATGGATCCTGCGTGGCCATGGGATGTTAACTGGTACCTGCTCTCCTGTGCCTTCCTCGTCGTCCTTCATTTCCATCTTGGACACTGTCACAGACACTTGCCACTAAACTCCATTAGACATCTGGTTTAATATTCCCCTATTCTTCTCCCCAGACCGTTCCAAGTTCATTGAGGTTTTTCTGGTCAGTCCAATTTTCCACTGGCAGCATACAAGGCTATCCCAGGGTGGTTTCTCCTGGAATCCTGTCAGGACTCTGGGGCCTGCTGCCTCTTTAGACTTTTTTTCTTTCACAAACCACATGCCTGTTCAGCAAGCAGGGGCTCCCCAAGGGCAAGGGAGTACAGTACACATCTCCAACACGGAGGTTGAGCATCGCGCCCAGAACAGTGGTCAACATACTATGTCATATCCATATATGATACAAAATCCGTAACATTATGAATTTAGGACACAGAGTCGTCGCACACTCCATACTCACTGAGACTCACCGAGAATCAGCATCAAAATGCTTGCTGTAACGCTCTTCCAATGAAAGCAGCCCCAAGCGTTAATGGACTCCCAAATGTACTCACAGAGCATACGCCTCAATTAAACATTTCTAGAAGAACCCTGGATTTTTTTAAAGAGCTCCTGGAGTTCTTGATCCGAATCCTTGCTAATTGATGGTTCATATTTTCACCTTTGGTTAGTACAGGGATTCTTATATGAAAACTTTCAGGTTTAATTTTTTGATAAAGTGAAGTGTTCTTGATAGAACTTTGTGCTGGATGCATTGCTTGGTAGGGGATTGGCTTTGAGGTAGATCATTTAAGGACACTTGTAGTTTTAAAGCTTATCGCAATTAATATGTTCTATTGTCTTTTAATCACTTGTTATGGTTTAAAACTGACAATGTATCTTCAATGAGTCTTACAGATGTGTAAAAGTTCTTCAGGTGCAATAGGCACATTTCAAACAGGTACCGCTTTATTGCGGTACATCATAATCAGCACTGTTAATATATTTCATGTTATCTTGTAAGATACATATATAGCACATTGTCTTGTAAACACTCAGAAAAAGATGAATGAATGGCAGCGGTAGTAAATACATTGAATTACGTTGATATCGTTGTATTATGGATTATGCAGATTCCCACAAACCCTCCATTAAGCATTGGATTGCTGCAAGAGAATTTGTTTCATTACTTGTGGCTTAACTGTGTCAACGTCAGTTGGCAGTTCCGAAACCAACAGGGGGTGGCAACCAAATGAAACCCAAACCATCATCTTCATTTCCCTGTGCACTGTTGGTGTCGACAGAATGGGCCCAGAAACAGGCCTGCGTCTATGGCCCAGGGAACCACCCTTCCCACCCTGGAAACTCCAGCCTACGTTCTGGATTTACCATCACACTACGCCACCGTGTGTGTGTGTCTGTGTGTGTGTCTGTGTGTGAGGCCGAGGTAACCGAGAGTGACCACGAGCCGGCGGGGCCCATGGCTGCTGGTGGTTGTGACTCAAAACACTTTTCACTTATAAACTGTGTCACATATTTTTTTTTGCTGTTATTTGGCTGAATCCATTGCCTTTTGCAGAGATTGCATTGCTTAATATTCTGATTCTGGTACAGCGAAGTAGACGCGTTCTGAATTACAACCAAATGGCTGAAAGTACGTCGGCCTGACTTGATCACAAACACTTTTGTATGTCTTAAATACTTTGAAAATGAAATTAGAATGTTGCTTGCATGAGACGTAACCAGCATCTGAGTCACAATGATAGGATCCACAGTGTGCCGGCAGTTACATTACAGGCAAGTGTGTTATGTAAAGGAACAGGAACAGCCATGTCAAAACAAAGGTCCCCGTTCCCTTGTAAATGCTAACAAGCCCACTGAAACCCACCGGTTAGTCACCAGTAGCATTTGTTCTCCCTCCACATTCCACCCTCCCTTCTCCCAGAGCCCCTCTACACCCTCGCTTCTCCCCCGCCCACCTCTGAGGCCCAGAGCCCCTCTACACTCTCTCACATTAAGGACGGCTCAGGGGACACCTGGGTCACTCAGAGTGACTGCTCAGCGCCCCAGGTCCCCTTTTAGAGCACAGCAGCCTTTTAAAGACTGCCTTCTGACCATTGGACTGCACTGGGGGATGCATTCTGGCGAAGGGATGTTGGAAAAAAAGAACATTTGTATTGACGGCGGTGGACAATACGTCTCATTGAAGGAAATACTACTTATGTCATACAGGCATCACAGTTGTCTGTTGGTTGTTTTCCGGTTCTTGTCCCTCCAGGAGTCTGTGAATTTGCAATTGGAGAATAATTTTCACAAAGATAGTTTTTAAAAACTCTCTCGTAGGCAGAAT
>JACXGJ010003447.1:41849-53749 GCA_016801105.1 Esox niger
CATTTGGGGAGAGGTCATTTGGGGAGAGGGCATTTGGGGAGAGGGCATTTGGGGAGAGGTAATTTGGGGAGAGGTAATTTGGGGAGAGGTAATTTGGGGAGAGGGCGTTTGGGGAGAGGGCGTTTGGGGAGAGGGCATTTGGGGAGAGGGCATTTGGGGAGAGGGCATTTGGGGAGAGGTCATTTGAACTTGCTTATCATTTTCAAAAAGACAAATAAAGCGGAATTATTTCGTCTGGTTTCGACCTCTTAACACATAGAGGCCCAAAGTGTAATCAAGCATACGATCAATTACCGGCGTTTCCCAGATAACCAACGCTATTATCTCGTTACATGGACCCATCACCGCAGAAGAAAAACAAGAGCTTGCAATTTCAAGTTATCCCAAAGATTGATTGAGCCAAGCAACACGGCAACAATCTTTTCCATCTCCAGTTCATTTTCAGGACAAACACAATTACGGTCTATTGCCATGGAAAATCAAAATCAAGCATTTCAACCTGCGGATCTACCAAGGAATCTCCACAGAATCCTTGCAGGATGGGTTTTTCCTCAGGCCGTGGGTGTGCATGGCCTTGGTCTACAGCACCACTGCTTGAGTCCTAACCACCACAAGGCACCGTTCAGAGAACCCTGGAGTGAAAAACGTCCTGGAGATGGAGAGCCCGGGAAAGGGCAGCGTGCTAGTCAGCCGAGCAGACCTGCAGACCGCAGCTCTAGCAGTGTGGGCGGCAATGCAAGGTGCTCCAGGAGAGGAATTCAGCACTTTGGACAGCACCGAGCTACAGTATTCTCCTCTCCCCGCATGGAATCACAGCACTGCTCACTTGGAGGCTGTGCTTCAAGAATGTGCGGTCGGCGTAGTGACCACATTGTTGCCAAGGTACAGGAGAGGGAGGGGGGGAAGGAAGTGAGGACCAGGGTAGGTCTTGCCTCAGCGAGATCTTCATTATTTCCTATATAAGTTATCAAGTGGAAATCCAGTAATGTTACAATGAACCTAGCAGTAAGGTCGGGGTAGAAAGCACGCCGCTTCTTTGGTGTTCTGCTGTCGTCGCGTTCATCTGACAATTGTTCCACCCGTTTTTCTCCCTCTCCACTCTCCTCTCCTCAGGTAGCCGGGAAGCAGCATTCACGTACGCCATTACGGCCGCCGGCGTGGCCCACGCCATCACGGCGGCGTGTAGCCAGGGCAACTTGAGTCAGTGTGGCTGCGACCGGGAGAAGCAGGGCTACTACAACCAGGAGGAGGGATGGAAGTGGGGAGGCTGCTCGGCAGACATCAAGTACGGCATCGAGTTCTCCAAGAGGTTCGTGGACGCCCGCGAGATCAAGAAGACCACCAGACGCCTGATGAACCTCCATAACAATGAGGCAGGGAGAAAGGTAGCGTGTGTTTGTTTGCGTTATGTGACAAAGAGGGTGGCGGAGGAACCCCCCCTCCCGATTGGGTGACGTCTTGATTGACACGTCCCAGTTTGCCTTACAGCAGCTTGTTTTGCTTGAGCTCAATCGCTCGTTTCTTGGACCGTAACAGGGTGTATGTTTCTCGAGGAGTGATGTTGCACACTTTTCCTCGGCTATGTTTGTTTGCTGTTAGTCATCCCAGAACACAGAACATCATGAACCGTGGCAGAGAGAGGGAGAGAGTGAGACTGCAGAGATGTAAAAGCGAGGGCTAAGAGAGAGAGCTTGTCTGCCGAAGTGTTTAAGTTTTTTTTAAGACAAATGGATTGAATTAATAAGTTCAGGGTTTTATGGTGTGCTCAGTGCTTGCTGGGGAAGTGGAGTGTTGTGTAGCGTGATGAGTTCTGCCAAATGAAGTTCTACCATGGCCCTCCATCCAGCCCTTTCATGGAATTATGAAGTGTAAAGTCAGGAACCGGATATTATTGCAGTTCCCTCGGCCCTAGAAAAAACACTGCAGTGCCATTTCATTTCGGCCATTCTGTTTCGGAAAGCACAGTCACACCGGCTGAGTTAATGGGAGCAGACTGATATGAGGTAATGGCAGGCAGTCGGTTAACCTGTCTGAATCTGAGCTTATTTTCACGCTGAATCAGTATTGGGACTTTTTTTTTTTAAAGAACTAAACTAAATTCTTATTTTTTTGAGGGTGCAGTAGTTGGATAATCACAGATAGATTTAGCCATTTTTAAGCCTTTTTTATATCCTTTAATGAGATGTTTGTTAGAGGGTCTGTTACCATTCTTGTTTTCCCATAGAATTCCTGTCATGACCGATTACACTATTGTTGGTAATTGATACCATTTGTATGTTTTTGCAAACCGTTAGATGCAAATACATACAAATGGTATTAATGACGGCATCTGAGTATGTGCATGAAGAAAACAGCCTTATTTGTCAAAATCAGGCACTTTCCAATTGGACCACTGCTCTAAATGAATAAAGAGAGAACACTTGATTTAATCAAACACACGCTGTGATCTTGTGACGGAAAAGTACATTTTCATGTGCAATCTGTTGCTTAACGAGACAAGAGGGAAACTCAACTAAACACAGTTTTTGTTTGAAAGTCTGCATTTTCACAACAATTAAACAGAAATAATGTCCCTTTCTTCAGTGTTTGGGGTTTCATTGAAGCTGGCCCGAGACATTTTACTGAAATACTCTTGTGTCTAACAAGTTGAGAATCTACTACTTGACCACTACAAAGATCCCTCAGCTTCTAGAATATTCAGACACAAACACTGTAGGCTCCAGTTCTGTAAATCCCAAATAAATACAGACAACCCCATGGAATTATTTAGTCTCTCTGTATACTAGGATCGAGCGAGTTTGACAAGCCATCTTTGAGGAAACCTAGCCATATCTGACTAATTGGTAGCAGACAAGAGATTTTGACACAGTGTAAAGTAAATGTTTCCAACCATTCAGTCAGTCTATTTCACGCAGACATTCATTGTGGTATGTGTGCCATACATCTTGGGGAAATCCTTTTTTTGAATCGCCATTCGTGATAAGATTGTTGGCTATACCTCGACTCAATTATATACCTTCTCCCCACACTTCCAAACAAATATCCGTTACTGAGTCATTTCAAGTCACATGAAGAGTCTGTGTAAAGGTCAGACAGCTCGTAGCTATATGAACCCATAACTGCGTGTATAGCTGTAAGTGTCTGATAGAAACGAGGCCTGTGGGCAAGAAGGGGTGCCAGGAAAAAAACAGCTCCGGAAAAAAGCCCTGCCAACGGAATTGAACATCTCATACAACAAATACATGCCGGGTTCTTACAAATAGATGGATCTCATTGGGTTGGGAGAGTCAAGTTATACTACAGAGGTGTTAATGCCTTCCATGTCTCACACCAGTCTCCTTTTCTCAGTAGGTTGATGCTCTCTGTTCTCCATAGAAGACACCATGTGCTCTGGTGTGATTGCAGTTTGCATTAGGCAGGGGATCGACCAAGACCTGACACTAAACCTCTGTGGATACCAAACAATATTTCCCAGATGCCCTAGATAACGGCACTGAAGAGCAGTTCTCTACACATGTCAGAGGCGCAGATGAGCTCGGTGAAGTGTCATGAGCTCACACCAGCGCACGTCAGGTCTTTATCGTGACAGATACAGAATCGATTTGTCATAAGAGGCCCTCAAGTTTGATTTGGATAATCTGTTTTATGACGATTGGATATTTATTTCATTGGGCTGCATTTATTCAAATGTCATGTTTCTTTGGTTGTCGAACCAAACCATGGTCCCGGCATTCACTATAATCCAGATGCAAACAGTTAATGGTCATCTGCCGAGCATGTCTGCCCGACGTGTGTCTGTAACACATTACATAGCTGAATGATTTAACTTAAGTGTAATGGTATATGGTTATGTGAGATTTATATTTATTTTCCCCTGCTATAGATGTGGTCTTCAGGAAGGTAGGGATAATTATATGGTGGAATATTACCAGTAAATGCATTTTTCCTTGTTTTTGACATATAGCTGGCATCCACGTCCCACTCAGAATCTTTTATATGCCTGGTTCAGTCCAGTCCATAGGGATCTGTCGCTCCACACTTGGACAGGATGCTCGTGTTTGACCCTCAGACGTTAATGGATGTGGCGCTACCCACAGAACAAACAACAGGGGTGATTTCGGATAAAAAGAAACACTCCGTTCTATAAAACAATGTTAACTCGAATGCTTTAAAATCAAAACAAATGTCTTTGGAATTCTACAGATCTGTCATTATAAACATCAGTTTTCACTTACAGTACAGGGACTTCATCAAACAAAGAGTGCATTCACCAACCATCTGCTGCAAACTCTTTGTTATTCATTAATAGGTCCAATATTGAACTCAAATAAATATGTCCACTTCACTCAAAATATCTCTTGGTCTCTATAAAGGATGTGTATGTGTACATATTACACTGAAGAGAAAACTAGCAACACATTGGTGTTAACTGTGAATTTGAAATTATATCAGAGAAATACCAGAATCCATGAGGCCATGCCATCCAGACATCTGTTCAAACAATCAATCAGTTGAAGACAGTACCGCGGTTTATAGACAGTGTTCCTAATAAATCACGGACAACTGTCGTAAAAACGCAAATGCAACAATGTAGTATAGCTTCATGTTAAATAAAATGTATTTCAATAATATTTTATGAAGAGAGACATGCTGAAAACACATGCAGCCTTTGTAATAGTTGTTAATGGTATAATCAATGTAGTCTATGTCTGATATATCAAAGGAAAATGAAATCCAACATATATTTGGCCCTTAAAATGCTTTGTCAGACATGGATGTTGGAGATTAATTTGGAGACTATGTATATGCAACGCTGGATGTCCCCAGATTTACAGCACTGGGTATATTAAAATCACATAGGCTTTTTGCATCACTGACGACCAAACATTCCATCCCAGCTAGGCAGGCAGACATTCTATTATTTTGTTATAAAACAAATCATCATTAAAAAAAAATTCTGAGTAGCGTTGCACCAAAACGGGTTTGCTACCGCTAACAAATGTTATTGAGAGGATCTGTGAGCGCAGAGTGCACATTTGTGCCTACTCTACTTACTTTTATACTGTCTGGGTTGTTGACTTCCTAACCCTGCAGCACAATAGACAGACCTCTTGATTAGTGCAAAATGGCATGATGAAACGTTCATATAACAATGTCCTTACCTTTTAGAACTCTTTCAATCCAAGAAGATACAGTGGGGCAAAAAAGTATTTAGTCAGCCACCAATTGTGCAAGTTCTCCCACTTAAAATGACGAGAGAAGCATGTATTTTTCATCATAGGCACACTTCAACTATGAGAGACAAAATGAGAAAATAAATCCAGAAAATCACATTGTAGGATTTTTATTGGTAAATTTATTGGTAAATTATGGTGGAGAATAAGTATTTGGTCAATAATAAAAGTTAATCTCAATACTTTGTTATATACCCTTTGTTGGCAATGACAGAGGTCAAACGTTTTCTGTAAATCTTCACAAGGTTTTCACCCACTGTTGCTGGTATTTTGGCCCATTCCTCCATGCAGATCTCCTCTAGAGCAGTGATGTTTTGGGACTGTTGCTGGGCAACACGGACTTTCAACTCCCTCCAAAGATTTTCTATGGGGTTGAGATCTGGTGACTGGCTAGGCCACTCCAGGACCTTGAAATGCTTCTTACGAAGCCACTCCTTAATTGCCCGGGCAGTGTGTTTGGGATCATTGACATGCTGAAAGACCCAGCCACGTTTCATCTTCAATGCCCTTGCTGATGGAAGGAGGTTTTCAAAATCTCACGAAACATGGCCCCATTCATTCTTTCCTTTACATGAATCAGTCATCCTGGTCCCTTTGCAGAAAAACAGCCCCAAAGCATGATGTTTCCACCCCAATGCTTCACAGTGGGTTTGGTGTTCTTTGGATGCAACTCAGCATTCTTTCTCCTCCAAATATGACGAGTTGAGTTTTTACCCTATGTTCTATTTTGGTTTCATCTGACCATATGACATTCTCCCAATCCTCTTCTGGATCTTTCTAGCAAACCTCAGATGGGCCTGGACATGTACTGGCTTGAGCAGGGGGACACGTCTGGCACTGCAGGATTTGATTCCCTGGCGGCGTAGTGTGTTACTGATGGTAGCCGTTTTTACTTTGGTCCCAGCAGGTCATTCACAAGGTCCCCCGGGTGGTTCTGGGATTTTTGCTCATCGTTCTTGTGATCATTTTGACCCCACGGGGTGAGATCTTGCGTGGAGCCCTGGATCGAGGGAGATTATCAGTGGTCTTGTATGTCTTCCATTTTCTTATAATTGCTCCCACAGTTGATTTATTCACACCAAGCTGCTTACCTATTGCAGATTCAGTCTTCCCAGCCTGGTGCAGGTCTACAATTTTGTTTCTGATGTCCTTTGACAGCTCTTTGGTCTTGACCATAGTGGAGTTTGGAGAGTTACTGTTTGAGGTTGTGGACAGGTGTCTTTTATACTGATTACAAGTTCAAACAGGTGCCATTAATACAGGTAACGAGTGGAGGACAGAGGAGCCTCTTAAAGAAGAAGTTACAGTTCTGTGAGAGCCAGAAATCTTGCTTGTATGTAGGTGACCAAATACTTATTTTACTGAGGAATTTACCAATAAATTAATAAAAATCCTACAATGTGATTCTCTGGATTTTCTTTTCTCATTTTGTCTCTCATAGTTAAAGTGTACCTATGATGAAAATTACAGGCCTCTCTCGTCATTTTAAGTGGGGGAACTTGCACAATTGGTGGCTGACTAAATACTCTTTTGCCCCACTTTTTGGATGACAACAAAACACTGCATTCCAGTGTTAAACCCATATGAAAAGGTCAAGCATGTTGGCACTAGTGTTAGATGCATTTTTTTTAAAGGACCTGGAAGACTTGACTTGAAATTTCATAGAAGTTTTAGGAAAGGTCTAGTGAGTGGCCAGACCTATACTTAACGGGATGTTGTGGCAGGACTTAAAACCAGCAGTTCAAGCCAGAAAAAGAAGTTCTGCTTAGAAGATTGGGCCAAAGTTCTTCCGCATCGATATAAGAGTGTGATCAAAAATACAGGAAGAGTTTGGTTGGAGTTATTGTTTGCATCCAGTTGTGAGTGTAAGGGGTCAATCATAGGTTATGGTAAGAGATCTAAAAATATTCAGTAAACAAATTATGTGGAAGTACAGAAGATCTTAAAGTGTACATAGACTTCAACATAACACTACCAACTGTGATTAGGCTATACCCAGTTTATTCATATTTTTTCTATTGAAATAAAAGATTACCATTATCTTGTCAAAGCATTTGTATTTCTATAAAATGTACCTGACTATAAATAAATGTACAAATGTAATGGTATTACATTTTTTTTAAATGGCCAATGATTGAGTGGCACAGTAGCTTGGTTTAGCTGCCTGGATTCAGTGACGTTTTCTTGTTGTTGTATTGTTTTGTTATTGTTTTAATATTGATAATTTTTTTAAATCAATATCCAACTAGAAATTATTTTATTGGGAGAACACCATTTCATAGTCTCAAAATATCCCAAGGAAAACAGGGATTTCTTTTTTTAATGAAATGTTTTTATGGACTGGGCTTTTTAAATTGATGGTTTCAAGTATTCTCTTGCAAAAACATGTAACCAAGATTATTATCTGAGTATGTCTTCTTTCAAATGTCAAGGAAGACATTAGAGCACTATGATTAATAAGTATCATAATATTTTGTCATACTTTTGAAAAAAAACATTAGTGTAACCATGCAAAGTCCTTTCACATTTGACCATTGTTTGGCAGTTCAGTGGTTGTTGCCAAACCCGTCCAAAGTACTGTTGTTGGCTCAAGAAGTCAGCCATAGGGGGGTTGAGAAAGGTGCAGTAGACCAACAACACTGACAACAGCTTGGTCTTGTCTGATGTTCTTTTATTGCCGACTGACCATGATATGATAATATCTTGGGGAACATCTTTTCTCACTGTCATGTTGATTAGCAAAAGGACTAGCTTGCAACCTCTGTATCCCAGCCCTGGAGTTTCTATTGGATTTTATTTCCAAAGTTAAGTCATCCATGCATTTCAATGCAGAGCCTCATGCTCAGGTAACATTGTTGTAATGTCAATTAATATCATATAATGTCTTGTAATGGCGTCTAATATCATGTAATGTAATGGCGTGTAATGTAATGTAATGTAAAGCCGTGTAATGTTATGCAACTTCCTTTCTACCTGTGTGTCCCTGCAGGTCCTAGAAGAGCGGATGAAGTTGGAGTGTAAGTGTCACGGTGTGTCAGGCTCCTGCACCACCAAGACCTGTTGGACGACCCTTCCGAAGTTCAGAGAGATCGGCTACGTCTTAAAGGACAAGTACAACGAAGCTGTCCACGTGGAGGTGGTCCGGGCCAGCCGACTACGCCAGCCCACCTTCCTCAAGGTGAAGAAGACTCAGGGCTACCGCAAGCCCATGGAGACAGACCTCGTCTACATCGAGAGGTCGCCTAACTACTGCGAGGAGGACGCCGCCACGGGGAGCGTCGGCACCCAAGGGAGGCTGTGTAACCGCACCTCGCCCCACACGGACGGCTGCGATCTCATGTGCTGCGGCCGGGGCTACAACACGCACCAGTACACCAAAGTGTGGCAGTGCAACTGTAAGTTCCAGTGGTGCTGCTTTGTCAAGTGCAACACGTGCAGCGAGAGGACGGAGGTGTTTACCTGCAAATAAAGCCAGCGTGGCATTATGGACCTACGGTATGGGACAGTGATGGGGACGGGCAGGACTAGCTGGACGTTGAGGAAGACCCCCAGGGGAAAAATGTATTGGAACAGGAACAGAGATATTTTTAAATATAAAAGGAATGGATTTTTCAATATCAGCTCTTCATGGCATTGTTTGCACAGCAGAATCTATATTTGCTTTTTAAGAAAGTAAAGGCTAATTATCAATAGGTAATAATACTACCCAAGATCTTTGACTCTTATACAGAATGTGTGCTCATGTACTGATGTGACTCTAAAAGTTGGGACTACAAGAAACAAATGGTGCCTGGACTTGAACTGCTTTGCACCCCAGGATTTGTAGTTCTTTATTTCACTGAATGGCTTCTACGTGAAACAGAATGACAGACTCTGGAGATGTTGTAGATAATTAAACAGTTGAGGGATCAGACTCTGGTAGAGTCCTCTATAAGTCTTCTAGTGAGAAATCTTTGGAGTACATTTTTTTTCCACAGAGGGAGAGAACAGAGGTGAATATTTGAGCCCCCAAAATTGGAGGTGATTTGTTTTTGGAGCTGTGTAGACATGAAGAAGGCTGTGTTAGTGTGGTGCCTTGGGGCGCACCGAAAGCTGAATGGAGAAGTTTCAATAGTAAGCCCTCTGCTGCCAACTGGAATACGGTGGAGTATGTTAGTTTTCCAGTCACACTGGAACTGTCTGTTTGAACACTGAAAATAAATTGTTTATTTATGTTATAGTATCTTAAAACGAAGCACTAACGGGTAGAAATTTCTTTTTTGTACTAAGTGTAAAAAAATACTTTTTAGAAAACTCTGACTGAAGATGATGCGTGTCCTTTAGAAAATGGCCCCCAACCCACTATCAATTCCCCTTTTTATTAAAATGGTTCCATTGCTACTGGTGTGTTAACTACAAAAACAAATCAACAATACCAATACAGTGTATTTCACATTTCAGTCACTAATATTGTTTCTACTTCTCAGTAGCATAGCTTTTGTTTGCAGTCATTTATGCACCAGAAAATAACCCTACATCCTGTCAGGGGAACTTTTCATTTTCAAGCATAGACAGTAGCAAGAGAACTCCTTTTTTAACCGCAAAGATCCTTCCTCAATTCATTAAACATGATATTGATATTGATATGTTGCTGGATGTGTTGTAGAGTGCTGCACTGATATCATTTTTTATTCAGATACAACTCCAATGAAAATTAAATAAACTCCCATTTGAAAGAAAAACAAGAGTGAGAATGAAAGTAAGTGAAGTCTGCTGGTCTCGAGAGGAAATGTTAGGCTTCAGCCAACAGCTTCATTAATTCACTGCATACAAAGCTGTGGTCTCATTCCCATCTGTATTCATTGGTTGTGGGTACGCTATACCAAAGTGTCAGGCTACGTGGAGCTTCAGTTACATAAAGCATCAGTACACGTCCTTTTGTCACTTAAGCATAATCAGTCCGTTTCATATGTAATGTTTACGCTTCACATGTTGATAGGAAATACTCTTTATTTGAGCTTTTGACAACGCACGGTTTACCCAGAATCTCTCATTTTCTTGGTTTTCCTCAAATGAACTGGTCTGTCATAGGTACACACTGAATAATAGCCACTCAAATGAGGTGAAGGTGCTGTTTTATTTTTGTAGTGATGTACATGTAATCCTTTTAGTGTTGTTATGCTATCAATGTAGGTGCTCCAAATGCAACCGTAGTGTACTAAACCGCATGGTCTGCTGACTCAAGCTACTTATCATAAAGGTTTATCAAATTTAATTGCATTCTCATATGGATAAAAACCACTGTGGCCTGTTGCTTGTTCTATATATACTATAAACCTGCAAACAAGGAAATAATCCTGATTTTCCATAATAGCCAATACATGCACATTCAGGTACACCAACACCGACAATCAGACAAAGGTCATTCTAAACTTACTGATTGATGTTACTGGAGTCAGTTATATACTTTGCCACGTTAAAGTTATTTATTATTTCAAGATAGTAATCTCAGAGTTGTAGGGCAGAACATCCTACTGTGTTTTGTTCGGGTTCAGATTTAAGTTGATTCTCACAATGTGTCAGTGCTCATTTCCGTTGCCCATGTCAATTGTTCCTCCAAATATCCAAAGCCCTTAGTTATACTCTGACTCGCTGCAGTGGAACACATTCTTATTATGTCTGGCTATTGTATGTAGAGATTGTAAGCCACCAACCTCTATATAAAAATGTCCCTTATTCAGAAGTTCCAACCACCCTTAATATGGCTTTTGGCGATGCGAAGGAAGCATAAATTATTAAACATAATAAATAAATATATGAACCAGCTTGCTGAATTTGACATTATTTTATACCCAGCATGTGTTCATAATAATCTGTGGTTCATCTGTCTTGATTATGGCATGCACAGAGCAGAAGTAAATTATCTCTCAGAGCCTATCTCTGAGTCAGACAGTGACATGCAGTCAGTGGGAAAGAGAGAGAGTTTTGGGGTTTTGTAAAGCTTAATTGGGAGGTCTTATGTTGTCTTTTCTGGGTAAATGGGGTTGTCTGGCTTGGATTGGTAGAGCTGCTAGTGAAGCCAAATCTTCTCACTCACCATCTGATTAATTGATCTAATTCAGTTCTGAATATCTATCACAATTTGATACAAGATACTATAATTGACATCAATGCGTGTTCTGAAGTGCTACAGATGTTTTTATATGTTGATAGAGTGCCAGGGAAGTGATTAGCTCAACTGTCGGAATGCTTTCCATACACTCTGTGTTGGCAGCATTGGCACTTAGAGTTACTAAATGGGCAAATGGAGCTCCATGCAAATGACCTGCCCTGAATAGGAAGTGCCTCAGTCTGCCTCTTGTTGAAGGGCACAAATGAGAGTGTGGTTCTTTTGTGAGTGTGTTTTCTAGATGGATTGGATGGCTGGATGGAACAAGGACGTGCATGTGCAGCCGGAAACAGCAATTGAAAAGATTTTTTGGTTAGGAGAGAGTGTACCTTGTGAGAATAGTTGGTTAAGAGAGAAGCCTGTGAGAACGGTTGGTTAGGAGAGAGAGGAGCTTGTGAGAATGGTTGGTAAGGAGAGAGTGGAGCATGTGAGAATGGTTGGTTAGGAGAGAGTGGAGCATGTGAGAATGGTTGGTAAGGAGAGAGTGGAGCATGTGAGAATGGTTGGTAAGGAGAGAG